>VZRW01000875.1:156783-174206 GCA_013398125.1 Aegotheles bennettii | reverse complement strand
GGGGGGGGCGCGGGGAACCGGCACCCCCCGGGTCACGGAATCACACAGCGCTTTGGGTTGGAAGGGACCTGAAAGATCACCGAGCTCCAACCCCCCAGGCATGGGCAGGGACACCTCCCACCAGACCAGGTTGCTCAGAACCCCATCCAGCCTGGCCTTGGAGGCAGACCCTCGGCTTTGGGGGGTCACAGTGCCGCCTGGAGCGGGGGACACCTCCCAGGGGGCTGGACAGGGGGAGCCGGACTTAGTTTGTCACCTTAGGCACGTTTGACACCAGAGGTCAATGGCTGGAGTGCGGCGTAAATAAAATGACCAAAGAGATGGCAGGTGGGGAGCAGTGGGGTGCATTCATGTAGCCATCAGCACAGCTGCCCGATGCCCAGCCTGCTCGCTGCTCTGCTGTCACGCTGTGGTACAGCACTGGGCACTCGCACATACGTGTGTGCATGCAGACGCAGGTTTCCCTTGCAGTATTTTCATGTACCTGTGGGACTTCCCTACCCGTTTCTCTGGCTCGGAGTTTCCTGCCATGAATAACACCAGCACATCTTGTCACTTGGTTTTTTCTAGCTCTTCCACAGACACACACCGCAAGTTGCACCAGTCGCACGGTGGTTTCCTTATGTAGAGAAGAAAGGCACACCAATTACATGAAATAATTACTTTTATTTTTCATATTGTCATCCCATATCTCATTATTATGCCTCACCTCGTGTCTCAGATGAACATATTCAGGAACTGACTATGCTATCTGGGCAATTTAGCCAAAACAAGCCTGTAAATTCACAGAGTATGAAGATTTTCTGTATTTATTCTGAAACTGGAGCTCCCCAAAGCATGCAGCCTCTAAACAGCATTTTGCTAGTTGCTTCCTGATGCTTTGACTATAGAAAAATGCAATATATTTATTAGTTCTTAACATCATGCTTTTATGTGAGGAGCACACGTTTTACATGAGACCTTTTAATTGTATTTCTGTGGTCAATGGCCATTTGTTTTGCAGGTGATGGTGTCTTTGTGTGTGTGAAGAGGTGTCCCTAGGTTTTGAGAACTCTTTCCTATGAAAAATCCTTTTTAGTGACCAGGACATGCTAGGTATTTTCTCTGTAGATGTGTGTATGGAAGTATATATACGTGTGTGTATGTATTTGAAATGGTTATTGTTAAAGTGGCAGTGCATTTCCAGTGCTTACTGCAACTAGGTTGTTCAGGGTAGATGCCATGGAGCAGAGCAAGCTTGCAACTGTGTTCCTACCAGCTGGCAGCCTGACCTAACAAGTTTATTTTGCCTTTTATGCAATGATCTTATGGTTAAGGACCTCAGACAAACTACTGTTTTGCAAGCACAGTCTCCCTTTCCTGCCAAGGTGGCTGAAATCCATCTCTGTTTTCCACAGAGAGATCATGTTTGCATCATAAATACAAGTCTTTTTTTGGAAGGGAAAACAATGCAAAAATACAAGAGAAAGGAATGCCTTTCCACCCCAAGGCAGTTGGAGAAGTTTCCATTTTGCGGCATAGTTGAATCTGGTCGCTCCTGAAGAGCTTTCAGTGGAGCACTGGGTTAAGGGGGTGTTGGTTGTGTGCCTGTCTTCTCAGCACTGGCAGCTGTAAAACACCCTGTTTTGAAGATACACTGATGTTTATTTGTTTATCTTGCTGAGTGATTTGTGGTATTCTCTGTTGCTGTGCTCAGTGTGGAGACATCCAGGCAAATACCCTAGGTTTCTCTCTGCTTAATGTGGAGCAGTGTGGTTCTGCCTTGAATCTAGCAGTCAGAGCTGTGAGCCCGAGATGGTCAGTGTCAGATGATGTCTTTTTTCCATTGACTTCAGTAAGTGTTATATAATTAACAAGGAGGCACTTCAAATCTTTTCTGTCGTCTCGATTGAATCAATAATATAGTATCAATGCAATTAGTAATCCTTGCTTAGTTAGAAACAGCAGCAAGTGGCAAATATTTTGCAAAGTTATCTTTCTTGAGTCAATATTTTCTATAATTTGTGCCCCTGACAGTGTTTTTATTTCATATTCAATAACAAAAGTCTAAAAAATGATCACACCCACTCTAAAGCTGGCCATTTTCATTAGTCATTTTCCATCTCGTTTCAATTATATGGTGTCATTTCCAAGTGCTTAATATTTTATATGTCTCCACAGTTACAAATTATTGTGTTTCTCTTTCATTTGGGATTTCAAGGTAGGTACAATATTGCCTATTGCTCCAGCAGCTCTTGAGAGAGCATCTTGCTAAATAAATGCAGGTCTGAATTGCTAGAAAGAGGAGCAGAACGTAAGAGCATAGTGTGGTGCCAAGGTCACGCTCGGTGAAGGCCAGGCTTTAGTTTAGTAAGCGGTCATTAGTCTTGATGCACAGGCTCCCCTGGCACATCCTAAGGCAAGAGCCTATAGTCTGATGGTGAAAATAACAATCCTTGGGCTTAGGAGACACTAAGGGACAATCCAGAATTTTTACTCTTCTCTTTCAAATGCGGCAGTATGTCTGAAATTCAGACGCTTCAGTCATAGCAATTTCTGATGCTCAAATGCAGAAGGATTGGTCCACGCTATGGTACTTCCAAAACTGCATACCAAAACAATTTCTCTGCTACAGTTGCTCTGATACAATTTCATCTGGGTTAGATTAGCAAACTAATTGATCCAAATCATGTTTTGTTTTCATAGGTTTACCATTCTCCTAGTAGTGGTTCTAATCTGTATGTTTCAATGGCACCCTCAGAAGCATTTGGTGACAATTTGGTTGCTCTTCTAAGTAATACTGTGTTAGCATCACATAGGTACTTCACTGGAAACCATAAATTCTGACTAATATGTTGTCTGAAAGTCCAACTTGGACACTTGGGCCAAATCTGAGCACCTTCTCTCTTGTTTCTCCTCTTCTCTCTTGTTTCTTTTCTTCTCTCCCACTCAATTGCCTTGAAGAAAAGGGCTAAGATGAAGGTCCTTAATAGTTGAGACTGATGAAATTATTCTATTTCATAATTCCAATATTGCAGTTTCATTTTTTTCTAATACATCTTCCTATATTTCCTCTTCCAGGTACTTCGTACTTAACAGATATAGTATGGTGGTCTGGCACTATTGCAAGTAAGTATCTTAAAAGTTTTGATTTTTTTTGAAGGGAGAAGTTGCAGTTAGATGGTAAAATGAGACATCAGGAAATCTGGGTTCTCATCTTGAATCTCACACTCATTTGTCACAAAATTCCTATCCCTCGGATGTATCCCACCTTTAGTAATCTCTCTCTGTCTGACGGTGTTTGAAAAAGCAAAGAGCTAGGAGAGTCCGAAGTGAGAAATATTTCCAGTTTCCAAGCTGTTTGGTACTTGAAGCCCTTGGCAGCCAGGCACTGCTCTGACTCTGGGCCCCTGCATGGTTTGTGTCTCTGGGTTGTGCTGGTCTGCTCAGTTTTTGGTAAAAGTCAAAGCTGAATAAGAAATTGTTCTGCACAAAAGGGCTCGTTGAGCACGTTATTTTTTTTTTAGATCAAAAAGCACTTAGCCAGTCTCACTTTAAAAAAAAAAATCCATTTTGATTTTTAGTTTGGCAGATACATTTTCAGTTTTGCTTTTAATCTACAAGATTCACGTGAAGCCTTGTGTGGTGCTGATACGAGATCAGTGTAATTTCAATCTTAGTATCTTTGTAAACTCTGCTCAGGCTACGTTCACTCTCTGACGTGAATCCAGAGCATGGGGAGCAGCTAGCTTTCTCCCCTTGCGATTCAGCTCTAGTTCTACCCACGAGCCTAAATCATACCCCACTTTTAGACTCTAACCCAGCCTTTTGTGAATTAGTTGGAAGTATTCTGTTGCTGTTTCTGAGAACTATATGCGTCTGGTTGTGCCCCTTGTCTCGTGGCAACAAGGTAAGTCTCTGTTGTCTTCAAGCTATGCAGAAGGAATAGAAACTGATAGATCCCTTGAAGGAGAAAGTTCGCAGCAAGTGTAGAAGCCAGCAGAGCTTCAGAGGAAAGTCCTAAGCTGATTTAACCTGAGTTTAAGTAGTTCTTTGTCACCTTTCTCCTCTGCCAGGATCGCTGTTGTGTAAGTAGCAATAAATTTGTGCATGAATCACTGCTGTTTATTGCTTGTGAGACTCTTGTCTTGAATCTCTGAGCAGAAGGAGTTAAAATAAGAGAGGTTTTATTACAGGAGGTTATCATGATGAATCAGAGAAAACAATTTCATGCTTAAAAGAACTGACTGAATTGAATGAAGGCAAAATAGCTGAAGGGAATGGTATCAGTTGGTTTTTGTCCAGTAGCTAGGTGCAGGTATTTCAAAACAAAGCCTCAGTAAGTTTTCAAAGGAACCAAGGGAAGGATTGCTTAAGGTTATTCTAGATTCAGAATTGCAAGAGAGTCACAAACAGCAATAGCAAGGGCCAGGCAGGCACCTATGGATGCAGAGAAAGGTGACATTTGGGGAATTAGCAAAATCCCCAGTTGTCTGGATGAAATTATAATAGCCAGCATCATTTTCTCAAGCAGGGAATTTGGAGTTTGGATGACTAACAAAACCTGCATAAACTCTGTCAACTTGTTTTCGTAATACTTGTTCAGATCGTGAACAAGCATTTCTGTGTTGGCATGCTGACTCAGCATAACACTGCCTACCTATTTTGGGGCCTTGCGATCCACTGGATTACTGAAGACTTCAAAGGAAGGGCTACAGCTTCTGCTAAGGGATTTTTTTTAAAAGAGTGATTGCAGGATATGTACAGGTATTTCAATGATCATTAAACTAATTAATTGGCTAATTAATTAGTTTTGGTGCAGGTTTTGATAGCAGCATAGATGTGGTTGGTTTTTACAGCAGGTGCATCTATGTTAGCATTTTATTGCAGATGGGGAATGCACTTGTGAAGCAAATCTCCTCTTTGTCTTCATGGATTGGGCTCGCTTTCATGTTGTGGAGCAGTGTTGGAGCTCCTGAACTGGACTTTAAAATGAAACTAGGCTGGAAGATGCACTCTAGGGACATGTTTAATGTGCACAGCTTCAAATAAACTTTCAGTCTATGGGAGCAGGCTGAAGTTACTCTGAAATAAAACCCCTGACATGCACAAAGCAGACGTCTTTTGCCGTACAGATCTACTCCTTATCTCCTTGCTAATGCGGGTATGTCAGTGTGCAGGAAGTTTTGTGTTGCAATGACTTATGGGATATTGGTACTCCTCCAGCAAGCTTAAACTAGGTATGCCTTCAAGAACTGAAGCTGTGAATTGACTTACATCATTGATGTATCTGGAGAGGATTTTCTATTCAGAGAGGACCGGGTAGGTTGGCAGCAAAGGTCCTAAACATCACAGAAATGGTAACAATTACTGAGATATTTTTTTTTTAATTGGTTTTAATTAGTCCTAGTCTGTCATTCATGGTGGTAAGAGACTGTTACTATTACTCCATGGTGTTACTGAAAACTTCTGGTAAGTTCAGTTGCCTTACAATATGTGCAGTTTGACTGAGGCTTCAGAGACCTAATTTATGGATTGGTGTTTGTGCCATCTGTTAGGGTTCTTCCAACAGAAAGTTAAGGCAGCTGACCTCCAAAAAAAGCAACCTTTTATCAGAGTCACTTGGGAATGTACATAACCTGCAGAAACACAGCATGCTAGCTGTGTCCTGTCCTCCATGCAAGATCTGCCCCAGTGCCTTCAGATGCCTTGAAGATAATGCCAAAGTTGCCACATATGTCTGCTGAAAAACAAGGCCAAGGCTGACAGCTGAGTTATTCCATTCCCAGGGGCAGGGAGAATTCAGGAGACCATCGCTGACTCTTGTGCTCTAGAAATGCTGTTCATTAACTTCTCTGGCTCACTCCTGCATGTAGAGAAAGCCTCAGTGAATTGAATTAGTATAATTTTGCCACACTCTGCTGTTTTGTAAATTTGTTTGTCTCCTTTTTGTTTCCTGTAGGCTACACAGGTCTTCAGCTCTACTGATAATGTGAGCTAGTTTGGTAAATTAATTAATGTTTGCACAGTGCTTTGCAGGTGCAAAGAACAGGATGATGGTAACGATATTTGATAGTCGAGGGCAGTGCCAGCTTGAGCATAAAGACAGCTTGGATTCTTGAAATGTTTTTAAATGCTCTTAACATCAACTGGAAATTTGAGCTGTCTGTAATTTGTGTTCAATCTCAAGGCTCTTGCCAGTTACCACAGACCCTGTAACTATGCAAGCATCAACGTTGACTTATTATAAACTTGCCAGCACTTGCAAAACCATCCAGTTTTTCTTTTTTAACTGAAGACTTGAACGTGCGAACTGTTTATCACAGCTGTGATGTGCAATACTGTGGTACATCTTGGGATTTGCTTTTATTAGGGGAAAGAAAAAAATAAAATTGTGAGGCTGTTACTGTGACTTGTCAAGGATCTGTTCTTTTTATAGCGGTCAGGAATTACTTTTGATGTTACAGGGTGTTGTGAAAATTTGATGTGGTCTCCTGTATATTGAAGAGCCTTTATGCATGTGCTTAATATTTCATTAGTAGATTCCTTTCCTCAGTACTGTGCTAATTTTCTCCCCAGAAGGTAACACTGCTTGTTAGGAACTGTAACCAAGTGCATTTGTGTTGCATGTATCCATGTTCTAAAGCTGAAATCGTGGGTTACATATACTTCTAGCCCTCCTCATATAAGTATTCGAGTGTAGTATTGAGCTATTTGAGTGTAATCCACTAGTGTTTCTAATTCATAGTCTTATTTATATTCAACTAAGAGAAGTTGCAGATGAGATTATTTACTGTGCCCTCTTGGATCTTCTTGTGTGGCAAATATAAATCCTATATTAAAAAAAAAATAAACAAAATGGCTGGAATTTTTCTAAAAGTGCAAAATTAGCAGAGCTAAGCAAATTTGTAACATCTGTTTTCCCGTTAGGTCAGTCTTTCCCAAACAGTATTGGGTAAGTTTTCATGACTTCTTTTTACAAAGGGATTTGAAGGCTTATTTTTGGTTCTCTTGACAGTGGCTCTGGGTCAAATAGGGAATTTCTTGGCCTACACAGCAGTCCCAACTGTGCTAGTGACGCCCTTGGGAGCTCTTGGCGTTCCATTTGGGTAAGAGCTTGCTTTCCTTGTTCTTATCTGAATGTTGTTACTACTTAATAAAATGTTAGATAGACTCAGTGATCACTGGAGTTCCACTGAGAAGATGTCAGGTTTATGAATGTTAATGATGTGTTACAATGTCACCTATTCCTGTTTTCCCCAGCAAAGTATTAGGGGGTGCAGGGACAAGCGAAGATCAAGAAAGGATTTCTGAGTATCTTCTGCTCTAATAAGCTGGAACAGATAAACATCTGGGGTTTTGGTTTTTGGGTTTTTTTCCTTTCACTGTGGCTGTTCTGGACTCTTCTACTTATTCTCTTACAATTCCCTTACTATGTAGATCTGTCCTTTTGTCTCGCATTCCTTCTCTCCCCTGCTATCCACAACCCACATGTGATTATTGATGCTGATTTTAATTTAATTGGATTTGGCCCAGTTTCTTGAAGCGAGGGAGTCCCTTGCATATGCAAGCCCGCAGCTTCTTGAATGTTATGTTAATATGAAGGGAGGGAACAAGAAAGGCAGTGAGTGTTCTTAAAAGGAGTTTAATATGCAACTAGATGTTTTGTGAACAGCTAAACTACAGTTGTGAATCTCCTTTAGGGAAAAAGTACAGTTTTTTAAAAAACAAAGCTGTGCATTGCCTCAAGATTTTTTTGTTGGCTGCTGAGTTGTGTATCTGACTGCACTGGTCATCTACTGCAGTGTGCAGATTGCTTTGTATGGGCTTCTTTAGTTTCATACACAATGAAGCACGTTGCTGATGGAGCTCTATTTGCCCCCTATCATTTTATCCTAGGCCACATAATTTTCTGTGTTTTGGTCAGCTATATGTCTGAGCTGAGCCCTGTGATCTTTGTAACCAGAGGCCACTTTTATGTCATGACTGTGTAGCACCTATAAAATGGGGCTTTGTGACACCTCTCCAAATTGTTAATGGGTAGATATCTGCCTCATGTGCCAGATGCCTGGTTTGATGGTTTAGGGTTTTTTTGGAGGGGATGATGTGGTGTTGGTTTTGGGGTGTTATGGTTGGGTTTTGGTTGTTTTGTTTTTTTGTTCCCGGAGATGAAAATCAAGGATTGAGAAAGACTGAGACTGGATGAATCTTTCCTAAGATAAGTCAGAAATGCATTTTGAGGATCCACGAACATTTGGTTGAAGATCCACCAACATTTGATGCTATTCCTTTAAGAGGGAAATTCACGTGGGACATTACTGCTGGAGAATTATTAACAGGATGAGGTCAAACTTTTAATTTTCTTCCTCTTTGTGAAAGGTCCATTTTAGCGTCTTACTTACTGAAAGAAAAACTGAACATTCTTGGCAAGCTGGGATGTTTGCTGAGCTGCGCTGGGTCTGTCGTCCTCATCATCCATTCCCCAAAGTCCGAGAGTGTAACGACTCAGGCTGAGCTTGAAGAGAAGCTTACAAATCCAGGTACTTTCTTCTTATAAACTCATAATGATTTTGTGAGATTGACCAAGAGCACACAGGAGGGAGAGGCTTACCACCTCCATCAGGTAAGATCACTGACTTCTGAAGAAACCATGACATGACAGAGGCGAACTAGTACAGCTTTGTGTGGTAAAACTGTGACTTGCTGTACTTGGAGCTTGGCAGATTTGTTGACATGTGTGTGCAGAAAGGAAAATGTGGATACTTTTGAAAACATTATCTTGCACAGCAAGCTCAGAGCAATGGCCATTTGAACTTGTAATTTTCTAAAATTATGAAATTATGCTGCTTAGCAATGAAAGGTATGATTATATGATCTCAATTTAAGTGGTTTTATATGAAACAAAAAATACCAATTGTCTTTTGTTCTTTAATTCTGCATTTGCTTTTTATTAAAAGTTTATACTAGATACCAGTTATGTTCCAAGCAGATTTC
The DNA here is from genome assembly GCA_013398125.1 of Aegotheles bennettii. Taxonomy (NCBI): domain Eukaryota; kingdom Metazoa; phylum Chordata; class Aves; order Caprimulgiformes; family Aegothelidae; genus Aegotheles; species Aegotheles bennettii. The sequence continues at coordinate 165,233 of VZRW01000875.1, read as the reverse complement.
TTTGCACAAGAAAGTTGTGTAGAAATATGCTGTTGAGACATATGCTGAAGTGCCTGTTCTTTCTCACAGAGAATGTAAAGCCCCACTAGTTCCTGGAGGACACATACCAGTGCTAATAAGTGTCAGACCCACTTTCGTTCTTCTTGCATAGGAGCTAAACTGCCAGCTATTGTTATTTCCTTTAACTGCTCTAGGTGAAAGAAATTCAAACCAGTAACATCAGCTATCTAAAAAATTTGCAAACAGAGAAAAGAAAACAAATACCCTGGTCTAAATTTACCATTTCCAGTCTGACCAAAATGAGCTGGAAATATATTTACTTAAAACTGTAAAGCATGAAATCTTTTTCACCAGTCTAACCTGTGTATTGATGCTGTAATGTTAGTGATATAGCCTCCCAGTTCTTCCAACTCTTCCTACTCACCTTAATGGGATCTAACTTTATGTTTAAGCTCTTTGCTGGATCCACACACCATGCTTTATTGAACTGGTTACAATCGAGGTATTATCACTGCTATCTGTCATAGGAGGCTTTAAGGAGTATAATCCTGATGGAAGAGAGAATTAAAAAAAAGCCATCTTAAATCCAGTTCAAATGTGCAACAGTGTGTATCTTGCTATGTGATTATTTGTTTTGCACAAAGAACATGACAACATCATCAGCTGCAGATGTCCACATCATCTCTAAAAGCTCAGTGATTTGGATCTATATTCAATAGCAAATCTTAATTGTGATATATATGTAAAGTTCACTGGTATGACATGATTTGCCTGCTAAAATCTTTAGAAGACCAAGAGTTCTTACATTGCTGTTATCTTGTTTTCTTTTTGTTTTCCAGTTTTCGTGGGTTATCTCTGCATAGTGTTGCTAATGCTGCTCCTGCTTATCTTCTGGATAGCTCCAGCTCATGGACCTACTAATATCATGGTTTACATCAGTATTTGCTCTCTGTTGGGCAGTTTCACTGTTCCCAGCACAAAAGGCATTGGGCTGGCTGCTCAAGATATCTTTCACAATAACCCCTCAAGTCAAAGGGCTCTGTACCTCTGTCTGGTACTTCTGGCAGTATTAGGATGTAGCATTATCATTCAGTTCAGATACATCAACAAGGCACTGGAATGTTTTGACTCCTCTGTGTTTGGTGCCATCTACTATGTTGTGTTTACCACCCTAGTCCTGCTGGCTTCAGCCATTCTTTTCAGGGAATGGAGTAATGTAGGAGTGGTAGATTTCTTAGGAATGGCTTGTGGATTCACCACAGTATCTATTGGAATTGTTCTTATACAAGTCTTCAAGGAATTCAACTTCAATATCGGGGATCTAAATAAACCGAACATGAAGACAGATTAAAATATTTTTTGAGGGGAAACTGGATGGCTCAGGGAAGGATGCAGAGCCTTTCATTTCTAGGTCACTGATTCAAATATGATTCAGGTTGGTAGTTACTCTCTGACGATTTGGTGGCCTACGTGAAATGAATTGGAGGCCTCCATCCAGTTTCAAGGGAACAGTTGTCCATGTACCCCAGTCAACACAATAAATTACCTTAATTTGAACCACTGATTGAGTCAGCATAGAGACCGATGTATTTCCTTACGGTAGAAGGCACAACATCAAAAAAGATCAGGGTATATTCTGACAGACCTGTGTGTGAAAGCTTGTATTGTGGCTTCTGAGGTACCATTTTTGTGAGCAGAAAACATCAGTTTCTAACGCACTCAATCTGACTCCTTTCATGAGTAACGTATACCTTAAAATATGGGTGGGGAAAAAGCGAGTGGAACAGTTTGTTAATCTCAGTATAGCAGTGTGTTCACTGTCAAGGCTATGAGTTCCGAGACAAATGTTGATTGACCCATGGACTGCAGATTTGTCCTTTTTAGTGACTTTCTCGGCAACTTGGACTGCCATGCAGTGAAGACACTGAGGAGTTTTAAATTTAATTCTTTATACAGAGCAGTGAACCCTTAAAAATCTTTCACTAATTATTTATTAGTTGATGGTAGTGTCCAAGTATGCATTTTCCTTTGTAACTTAGTGCATTAAGACATACTGCATTCATCTGAGATTTTTTAACTGGAAGCAGACAGAAAGACTGTGAAGGATGTGGAAATGATGCACAGACTCATTGCCTATGTGGTGGCTTATTTGTAAGCAGCTCAGAACTATTTCAGTGCCTTTGTAATCCAAAAACACTGCATCAATGTGAATGTATATGTTTCAGATGGCCTATACTGGTTTAATAATTCAATTTCACGGTCTATAATATTGGACTATATTCAAATTCTAAACATATAAAGCATCCACGTTTTTGAAAGAATTTACAAACCTGAGCTGAAACCCTTAGATGCCTTGACAGCTTCTGAAAAACCCATAGTCCTGATGGGAAGAGAGAGGACTGTTTAAAGCAGTTCAGCATACCTTTATTCTAATTAAGTGACTAAATACAGGAAACCATTTTGTCAAGTAGCTAGTAAGCAGCAACCACACAAAAAAGAAATTGAAGATTGAGGGAGGAGCATGAGATTTCTCAGCTCAAAAAAAAAGATGGTCTGATCCTCTCGTAACGTGGGAAAATGAGGTTAAAGACTGAAAAAGCATGGGCATTCGGAGAACAGAGTTTCAGATAACCAATAGAGGGATACATTCAGATCCAGTAATTTACAGACCTGTGTGAACAGTTCAGCAATATTATTTCAACAAATAGTACAAATAGCTTAAGCTATGATTGGAATGATTCTGGACTCTTCAGTTTAAACCATGTAGAGAATACTGATATGTCAAAGAAATAGTTAATTTTCACGTTGTAATTTTATTTGGTAATTAAAACGTCATGAGTCAAAAACTTGTAAGGAGAGCTTGAAAAGCAATGAATGTAGGTTTCCATTTAGGTACAAAAATGGAAAGGTACAGTGGAACTCAACAACTCTAGTTCAGAACGTCTCTTAAAACAAACAGAAAACCCCAATGTCATTATGAGACAGCATTTGAAAAAGTTCTTGACATTATCAAGAAATCATGAATGTAGCTTTATGGCTGGCTCATAGGAATGCAGGTGTTGATTAATGGGGAGTAACACTGTCCATTCTCGTGAGTTGGGGTTTTTTGACCTGAATTAATGTCACCTTAGGACTCAGCCTCCGTTTTCATTTAAAAGGAATGTTTTAAGCCCTTCTCATGGCAGCAATAATCATGAACAGTGGATCCTAAAGATTTAGTAATCTGAGGGAGTAAGAGCCCCATTATGTTATTTGGAAGCTTGTTTTTATAACTCCAAACTGGGTGGGGGGGAAGACTCCAAGTTGGCAGAAAGGCATGTTGCTGTAGGCCAGCACAGAAACTGGGTATCTTGGTGAAACAAAATAGCACTAACAGAGAAAAGGCCATCTTCATGGATTTTCAAATATTATGTATGGTGTCTAGAAAGTTTGAGAATTGTAGATGAGGGGAATTGGACTATGAAAGCTGGTTAAAATGAACCTCTGTCCATTATTGATTGGACGATGGTATCTTGATTAATGGCCAACAGTTATGTTTTGTCATATCAATTCCCTTTTTCCGATTGAAAACTGGAATTGTACATAGGTTATGAGACCTGTAGTGACCTACTTTTTAAAACATTAGCTGTTTTCTGAAGCAGTCAAGTTGTCTTTTTCAAATTCAAATTCAGAGTTCATGAGTTGCATGTTAGTTTTGTTCTAGCCTTTAATGGCTGAAGACTTCTGTGAAAATCTTTAGGTTGAAATGGCAGTGATTGTGGTCTCATCTTAGTCCTCCTTTGACCATATTTGTTTGTCTTGTTTTAAAATTCATTCCTATTTATTTAGAAAGTGCCTATCCTAGTATGTTAGGTGCATATGCAAATTATTATTAAATAGTAGATCCAAAATAACTTGACTGCCCGGCCTAAACCTTGCCATTTTCTGCACCACATGCAAGTTTACTTGATAAGCACTTACTATGCAGAGTAAGAATAAAGTAGCAGCCGTGTTCTGTGGTCCTCTGACCATCCTTACAGCTGGTTAATGTCTGCATAGGTTTCTTCTCCCCAGCTGCTCCCCAGCTTTCTAGAGATGTCTCGTTAGCCTTGTTGTTTAAAACACAGATGTTAAAAGCCAGCACATAAGGTGAAAGAAATTCTCGTGGCCTTGCACATCGTTTATATCTGCAGCCTTTTACATCATGAATGCTAAATAATGGAAGCCTTTATTTTTGCTACTTTGTTCAGTATGCAGCAGTGTTCTTTTGAGTTCTGCTGTACCTGGATCTGGTTCAGTTCTAACTCTAGAAATGTATTAGCATTTGATGTTGTCACTGTTGGTATGATGCTTCCTTTCTCCATCGCACATCCTCTTTGTTCTAGGTGTCCTACCGTTTTTAGTCCCGTTGCTTTTCTGATTTAAAAGGAGGCACTGTTGAAGTTGAATTTTAGCCATTCCCTCTTTTTTTTTTCCACCCCTTTGACAAGCAAGAACTTTGAATAAGACAGATGCTTGAGTTCCATCATCTCAGGGAGCAAATGTGCATAGTTGTCTCCTGAGCTTTGGTGTCCCGCACGAGTCTGCCCTTTTCATGTTCTCTTTGCATTATGTCTGTCAATAGCTATGAGCCAGATGACTTCAGTTCTGATTCCAAAGTAGAAGTGGGAGAGGCTACACATACAAAAAGTGGACTCATTATAGTGGTGGCATGCATTTGAATTAAATTCGAATCCATATGAAAGGCGTTTCACTCCATATATCTGGCTTCTATTATACTTGTCACACCTATTTACTTGGTAGTCATTTGAAGATAGCTCTTGCATCATTATCCCTTCAGTATATGGAGGATTCACATGTGTCAGTCACAACCTTTATTAGGTGTCAAACACAAAAATCCCTCAAATTTTCAGTAGGAGAATAGAAACCTTTTTGATACAACCAAAAAAAAAATTTGTTACACCTTAAATACTTATTTAAAAAAGAAAAATATCTAAACAAGTTAACTGCTGTATTGACTTTCCAGGACACTGTATGTGTGAATAGAGCCTATTTACTAGTAAGCTGCAACTAACATTAGTGAGAACCTGTCATATCACAGTTTGACAAGTGAAGCTTCCTATTAATCATCTGGGTTTATATTGAACAAATGTACTTTTCTGAAGTAACTAGCACTGAAAAATGAAAACACTGGATTTTATTTGTTTAAACACTAGAATCTGAGGTTTAGCTTTCCTTTTTATTTAAAAATAGAGGGTTTGTATTTGAAGACAGATTTGGGGTTATTAAATATGGGGTGCTTAAAATAGGCCGTTGTTTGCACGTTACACCCCCCACCTTGTTTCATAAATATAAAACATCAAGGATTCTACAGATCTTCCTCAGTTGTCTTGAGATGGTGTAACTGCTGAAGCTTTGCTATTAAATCAAATGTTATCACATGTTTTATCTATTACCTGTTATTTTTTCTTTACAGATACTAGTCTTTGTAATAATTCTTTGGTGCTACTGAATATGGGCTTAAGTGATGCAGAATTTTAGTATGTACCATGTTAGGCACCAATGATGTCAACGTTATTATCAGTGCCCAAGTGTTTCAGACAGCAGTGTTGAAATGTTATGGATTAAGAAATCTTTTTTAAAAAGCTGCAAATAAGGGTTTTTTATTGTTTTTTTGTTGTTGTGTTCCCCTCCCCCCCAACAGTTGCTCTACAGAGTGGAAAATATTACGCAAAAGGGATTATTTTTTTAAGTTAAATCTTTCTTCAACTGTGGAACTTTATCTTTTTTTTTTTTTTTCCTCCCTGGAATGTAAAAAATAGTTCTAATGGGATATGGGGAAAAGGTGGATGGCAACAAACATAACACTGTCAGGTTTGGTTGCTTCAATGCTATTGCAATATAGTTACTACAGATTACACAAAAATGGTTTATTTTAATAGCTTCCAAATAATGTATATATAGATTTGTTAATGGCTTACAAGTCAAGCTTACTCTTTGCTTTTTAAGAAATAGCTATAGGCATGTTGTATTTGCCTTGTGTAAATTATAAAAGGCTATTTATTAAGTTTTCTGATAACTAATCTATTTATTAACCTGTATTGTTTTAAAATAAATGATTTCTTTCTAGCTCAATGCTTGTTTCGTGACTCCTCCTCTATCACATGGGGTGGGGAAATAATTTTCCCACACATCTAGCAGCTGTGCAGTCTAATCTCAATTCCTAAGCCCGAACTATTTCCATTACGCCTTAATAAAATAGCAGACTTGCTTTACTGAGAGTAGCAGATTCTTTCATGTGTACAGATCAGTTGCCACATGAAGGGCTCAGTTGTCATATAGTGGTGTCTACCAGCAAGCTGTAGTCTTAATGTCTTCCTTGTACCGAAGTTTGCTTGCAGGTAAAATGAATGCTTCTCTGGCAGAAATGTCTGTTGGGGCCTGAGCCACTTCAAAGTGTGTCTTTCGGAGTTATCATGTGCTCTGTTCATGTGTTCCTGTACATTGGCTGCTTGCTGGAGCTTTAATTTCAAGATATGCTGCTCCACAGTTGGGTGTGCATCGAGTGGCAACAACTGTAAGGAAGTCTGTGTCACCGGTCTAATTCACTGTCACAAGAGCTTCCTGCAGAAAGAATCACTTGGAAAATCACAGTGGCTGCCCATCTAATCTTTCATCTGGAACTCCTGGCTCTTCGTCTCAGGTACTGGCAAATACATGATTTTCAGGCATTTTTTGGATTTATTTTTTTTTGTTCTGTTTTTTAATTGTAGGATTTATGATTAAGAACTGCTTCAGTCTTTGCACTTGTGTTTTATGGGATGCATCAGTATTACTACTGATCAAAATGAAAAGTTAGTTTTTTAAACAAGAAAATTAGCTTCTCTCCAATATAAAATGTGTGCAGTGGGAAAGACTCTCATGGATTCTTTATAGAGCATGTCACTGCAATTTTATTTTTAAAGGTGGTGATGATGATAATGCAACATACAAAGATAGACCAGAAAACTAATGAGGCTTTCCATCTCCGATATTTAAGTAAATAGGTTGAGTATGTATTCTGAGAACACATTTTAGCAGGAAGATTCAACTCTATTCTTCTCTTGTGCATCTCTGGAGTTAAGCCTCTAAGGCAGCACTGTGGTAAAGGCAAGTTTTACACCACCTTTATCGTTGATGGTCTGGGATGTAATCAATGCTGAGCATATGTATCTCACCCACAGATCATACGGGAAGAGTGTGAAAGACAAAAATCTGATGGTACCAAAAGAAAAAAAAAAAGGTCCCATCAATTTCTCTGAGGGCTGTTTTAAGGCTTAAATCCTAAGCAGAGTCTTGAGTCCCTTGTATGTGACTGTTGTACAGGTAGACTCGCAGATATGGCTTCTTTGTTCTGCTCAGCTGTCTTCTTTATATGCAGCAAGGATGTGGCCACCAGAAACCCTGTTACAGCTGCCCAATTCCCTAATCAATCAATTTTCTGCCAGGTGCAGACCTCTGGATTCACCACTCTGGTGGGATGCTTTAAAACTCTGCCAGTGGCCACTGTCCTGCGCAGGGACGGCATACCAGAGAGCAGCTCTGGGCAGCTGGTGTGTGGTGGCTTCCATCGCAACCTCTTCACTGCATGTATGTGGTTGGAAATGACTACACGAGGAAGGGTCGGTATGCAACACCAGCTAGATCCCCTGCTAACCCAGTGACATTTCTGCTCTTTGTCCTTTTAAACCTTATGAGACGTTTATACACATAGTACTGAGCCCTGAAAACCCATCTGTAGCCTTGCAAAAGCACCTATGCTAGCTGACCTCTCTTGTGAAGTTCACTGAGCAGAGAGATGGCTTGTGCTGCTGGGTTACCCTACAAGGATGGGTTAGGTTAGGCAGGTTACCAGTGTTGTGGTATTCGGAGTTCTTTCTGGACACGCAGCAAACATGCCTGAAATATCACTCTCTTGTAAATTATTCAGAGATGCTTTGAGTATTTTCTGTTACTGAGCACAACCCTGGGCTTTTTTACAGTGACGTCCAATGATAGGTCAAGGGGCAATGGATGCAAACTGGAGCATAGGAGGTTCCATGTGAATATCAGGAGAAACTTTTTCACTGTGTGAGTGCCAGAGCACTGGACCAGGCTGCCCAGAGAGGCTGTGGAGTCTCCTTGGCTGGAGACATTCAAACCCCGCCTGGATGCGTTCCTGTGTGATGGACTCTAGGTGACCCTGCTCTGGCAGGGGGGTTGGACTGGATGATCCTTCGAGGTCCCTTCCAACCCCGAACAACACCAGTGAGGAGTCGCCGGTGTGCGGGAGCTGAACTGAGGAGATAACAAACCGGGCCGTGTGCCCAGCGCTGTGAAACGTCTCTCCCTCACGCCCTGTGCTGTGTACGGCCCCGTCCTGCTGTTCTGTCGCCTGTGAAACCCGGGCGAGCGGGGGTTTTACACGGAGCCGCCTTTGCGCCGCCGTTAAC
>VZRW01000875.1:65441-156201 GCA_013398125.1 Aegotheles bennettii | reverse complement strand
GCTGGGGACCGGGCGGCGGAACCGGATCGGCTTGGGTTTGGCTCAGCATGGCGCTGAGCTGAGGGTCGGGGTTGGCTCCAGATCGGCTTCAGCAGCACTTGAGAGCCCTGGCAGTGCCTGAGGTGGAAAAAAACGCCTTTATGTTAGCGCTGTGGTTGGGAGCGCTGGGCTGTGCGCCGCCTCGCACCGTGCGGAGCCGGGCAGGGCTCACCCTTCACTCCCCGGCTTCTCCTCCCGTCTTCTTCAGCCACCAGCTGCCTCCCTTTTCCAGCAATATCTTTAGCGTGATTTTTAATTAAAACGTAATAACTGTCAGCCATCATAGCTCCTCCTGAGTGCTTTTGATGTGCTTCAGTGCGTACGGTTGGGTTTTTCCCCTGAAAGGTCACAGGCTTGTTGGGAAATTACTGCCCGAGTTTTCATCAGTGTCATTGTATTTGGGATCCACTGCCATCCCAGGCCTGCTTCTGGGGAAGTGATTCATTCTCCAGATAAAATCCCAGCAGACAGAAAGCAGTTCACAACAGATTATCAGTCATGCCAAAGGAATGACAGTGACTAATGTCTAGAGTCGACTTTAACTTAGTGGGTTATCTTAAATTTGAAACTGCCTGTCTTAAATACTGAAGGTAGAGCTTCAGTGAACCTGTGCTGGTGACTCATCCTACTGAGAGTGGAGCTACTGTACTCGGTACAGCAAAGATGAAACAAGTTGTGTCCTGTGCTCTTGAGTCTGTTTTGATAGACGTGTAGGAAGTAGTCGATACGGTATCAGCTATAAAACTCTGTCTGTAGTTTGCCTTCAGTTAATGAATAGCACTCTGTTTTAGTGGAGTTAGTTCTTGGTTTTACGTGAAAATGCTTTAACTGAAGGTCATTCTTTTTATAGCAGACAATAAGTAGCATATACGAAGAGTAAGATGTATGAAAAAATTTAGTGGCAGTTTTCTTGTTTTCCCCCAGTTTCTTAAAATGCTTGTTGCTTTTGCTTTATCAATAGACATCTGCTATAAAGGATAAGTTTCCCCTCAGTTTAACTAAAATGTTAAAAATAGGCAACTTTAGAACTGTTAATGTATGTTTTACTTTCTGAGTACTTGTGCTAGTGCCTCTAACATTATATTACATATATACGTGTAAATTATGCATAGAAGTTTGCACAATTTAACTTTGACAGAGCTGGAAAGCTGTGTGTGTGTTGGGGCAGATTTACAGTGCACAACTGAAGGTGTGCTTTCCTAAGGAACGCATGCAGAGTTGTCAGGTACTGCATGTGTGCATCTTGGCCTTGTAAAGATGCACGTGACCAAGTTTCAAACCAGCAGCTCTTTTATCTTAATGCTATGTTGTATCTGTCCTTTCAGTGTTCTCTCTGTACCTGTGTTTAAAAGGCATGTTCATGGGTGGACAGAACATAACTGAGGAAGACTTGGATTAAGAGTCAGCTGTATTTTGGAGATTTTAGTAGTTTTACTGAGAACATTTCTGTGCTCATGGTCCCCACTGCCCCAAAACTCTCTTTATAAATATCATCTGAAAATTCATCATACCAAAACCAATTATTAAAACTTTATATTAGTTTTTGTCATAAAAGTGCCATAGAACTTAAGTTACAGAAAAAAACCTAAGAGGGCTAGGGTAGTATTTCATTTCAACTGTAGCATGTTACTATCTAAAGAACAGCTTAGATCACAAGTTAGTTTTTGTGATTAGTGAAGTGAAAAGCAAAAGGATGAAATACCTGTAACTGTTCAAGTGAGACCTGCCTAAGGAAGAACAAATTTAAAATCACACTACTTTGTTATCCAAGTGTTTTTAAAACAAAAATCCTATCCCTTTTTCAAGCATAGATGAGACTGTGTAATCTTGTGTGTGATGCATGAAAATGAGATTAACTTGAAATGATGGACGTAATTATTTTAGCTGAATTCTTAAAATGCCAATTAATGTTATTTTTAACTTATATTCTAGAAACCTAACATTGAAATATTTAAGAAGTGAAGGCCTCTGGATTTTGGAATAAAATTGGTATGTATAATGAGCATTCAAAAGGCTCATTACTGAACGTTTGCATTTTTGTGATTAAGGAGTGTTTCTGTTTCTGTGGTTTTATGCCTGTGAAGAGGAAGAAGGGAACACAATAGTCAATACGATGCATAACAGTCAATATGTGTTTGTTAAAAGCAGCTTGTTGATTCAGCCCCTTTTCTTCCATGAAAAGCTGTATGGCTAGGAGGGCATTAAATAGGTGCTGTTAGTTCAGTGTTGGAGACAAAACTTCTTGTGGAGCTCTTGTAAATAAGCGGAGTTGAAAATAAAATGCCACAGAACAGTTCAAAAGGAGCTGAATGGCTGTACCTGGAGTAACTGTTAGTAATGTTTTGTCAGAACGGACCTGTGTCTAAAAATCCTTCCGTGTGAGTCACGTCTGAATCTTGTGCTGTTTGGTATTGGTGATCTGGCTGAAAGGACAAAGAGGTAATTAGTGACATTGAGCAGGGTTGGGTTGCCAGCGTGTGAACTCAGATGAATGTTTTCAGGAAACATTTCTGAAAAAAAATGTGCTTTTTATAGGAGTAAATGAAAGTTGTTACACCCGGCCAGGAATAGTTTGCTATACAAATACAGTTTGGAGACCACTACTGGGTTTTAGCTCCCACATTTTCTTGCTTCTCTCCCATGTATAACTTAGTAGTGGCCCTGCCTTCTGGAATGGGGCAGTTTTGGCATGTCCCAAAGCTGAAACATGAGTATTTATTCCAGAAACTACTAATTTCATGGCGTTTTCTTTTCTTATTTCCAAATACGACAGTTTTTTCTTGATGAGGAAACATTAGTTCCTCTTCTTTTACTAAGTCTTAGGGTTAGAATTAAACTACTGATTTCCTGAAGTGTAAAACTTCCTGCGCCTGCAATTGCTTTGACTTTGCATCAGTTCATATCAGCTCTACACATGCAAATTACATCTACGCTATGTGCAAAGTGAATTAAATCTCTTCAGAGGGAAGCTGGGTTCACCTTGACTGCAACAGAAATGGTGAACAAATGTAGACTTATGTGTAAACCTTGGATGTGCAGCTCAAGCAGAAATAGGACTGGCCATGTCTGTGAAGACAAATAAAGTTGGCAAGAAGAGCTGGAGTTAATTTATGTGAAGAATTGGTTAAGATTTGAGTCGTTTACAAGATTAACAAAGTGGCTGAAAGGGAATCTAAAACTCTTTAATGAATTTGGGACATGGAGGAGAGCAGAACTACTGGTTTTGAAGTGTAGCATCCTTAGGCTGTTTTTAAGTCTAAATTCAGAACATTACCTGTTAGCTTGCAAGCTTTCCTCATTCTTCTGCAATCACATTCTTTGCTGCAAAGAAAAGCAGTCTGTCCTTCTCCCTTGTCTCTGAATTGCAGTGGGTAGAAGATGTCGGGATGGGACTAACTGATGCTCTTTGCCTCCATCAGGAATGTTTTTGTGTAGATGAAGCTATGCAAGCCAGGGAGAGGGAAAACAAAAAACGGTTTTGCCAGTATGGCGAGTTCTATTTTAGCTAATAAAAAGCTACACTAGTAAAAATACTCCCATTAGTAATATACCTAGGGTAGCAACTGTTGAAAATGCCGGTAGAGTAGAAAAGCTCAGCGAAAGAAGCCCTCGCTTGCCCAGGTGATGCCGTACCAGTATCACATTTTACACCAGCTGCAGCTAGAACATTCTTAGCTTGATTACCTGAACAGTGTGACTTATGACTGCTAGAAAAGATGGTAGAGAGAGCAGTTGCAAAAGTCTGTTGATGTGTTTTCCTTGCATTAAAAAATGCCTTTATTCTTCAGGGAACTGAAAGTCTTGCTTTGAATTCAAAACCAGGGAAATATTTGATGCAGTTGACAAGGTGGCTTGTTCTGGACTGTCTCCCACACTAATGATTTGTCTTTTTGGGGTTTTTTTTTGATATTTGATCTTGTATCATGCAAGAATCTACTTAAATTTATTTAAAACAGTTGCTAGAAAATGAAAGCAGAATCTTGCAGTTCATTTACTTATTCTTTCCTGTGAATTAAGGTATTAAAAATTACTATGCAAGAATTAAGGGAAGAGGATTTGAGAACTTTGAACTGTGGATCTTGCAGCATTTTGAACAGTGCCATGTTGAGGCCTTATGAAATGGGAATGTTTTCCTATACTTTTTCACAGCCTAACTGAATGCCAGTAAGAGCATCTGTGCTCAGTTCTAATGTTAACCTAGCTGAAGCTCCCTCTAGGTTTTTCCTAGGGGTGTAGCAAATAAATCAAAATGGGAAGCAAGAAAGTACAGGGAATGGTGGTTTTGGAAGAAAACAGGTTTTGAAGAAACAGGTGCAGGAATTGGAACTGTGAGCTGGCATGGAGACCGGAATATGATTTTACCTAGTCCTGGACTCCCAGTGGGTGCATCTGTCTTTGCCTGCGCACGAAGGAGGGTGCTTGATACTGCAATGCCTTGACACCAGCATTGTACTCCTGCTCAGGGAGGCTGCCGTTCTGTCTCAACATTAAAGCAATGGAATTCAGATTCCAATAAGCACTGAAATGGAAACATTTTATTCCATCCTCTTTCTCCCCTTTTACTTTCGAATCAAAAGCTTGTTAATGCAACTTACGTCATATGCCATGCTTCTGAATACCTGGAAAACAATTGCTTAGGGAACCAAATGCTAGTTCTGGCACATCTGTGATTAGTGTTCCCAGTAACAATTTTTTTTTTTTATCTATAGGTGGGTTTTTTTAATTCATAACAGTTCCCTATACTGTTATAATTATCAGTTGTCTTGAAATCAAAGACTAAAATAGTTTTAATTTTCCTTCATACTATGGAGAGGTTAATCACCTTGAATGTGCTTTGAATTTTGTTTTTTTTTCCAGTTTAAAAATTATTTATAGAGATATCTGAAATTCAGAATCTCGTGTGTTAGATGGAATCTCAGGTATCTTCATTGCAACATATAACAGGAGATGTATGGAAAAAAATTTCTTGTTAAGCTAGAGATTGAGCATGTAAAATGTTGCTTTCTAGTCTAAAAATTGGTATCTTCTACTAAGGTGTTGTTGAAGGCCTTACCTAACTAGATTTGGAGTCTAAGCAGGCTAGGTGAGAGCCTTCCAGCTGTGAACTCCTAATTGTTCTGTAGCTAAGCTGAAAAGATGCTTCCTACAGGTATGGGGAACTCTTGGTAAAATGAATCAAAAAACAGATGCCTGCATTCTCTTTCAAATTTCCCTGTTCATTAGAGAATAAGCGCATGTGCATACATCTTGAGTTTGTGTTTGGGAAATTAAACACCCATTCTAATCTTCTTTCATTTTTCTAGTGAGTTTATGTGGAAGAAATGCTGTGGCTCTTCTCAAACTCTCCTACAAATTGATTTCAACGTAAGTAATCGTTGGGTTGGTATTGTCGGTTACATGGTGTGCTGATCTGTGTACTTAAAAGAAAAATAAATCACACATCTCTAAGTTTTTCTTAATGTTTCTCAAAGAACTTTCATTTGTTTGGGTTTCAATTTTTATATGCCAGGTCAGAAGGCCTTCCTTCCATGTGTTCAGACTTACTGGTCATTCATCTGTGGTTCAAGCTTACACAGGCTTCAAAGATTTCCTTTTTATTTGGGGTGGGTTTGTTTAAACACTCGTAGCAGAGACCGTTCAGAGGAGAAAAGTCACATGAGCTGTTGGTAATTTTCTTATACGGTATGTATTTCTGCCAGTTTAATTCTGGTGTGTTTATTTTGCTCAGGTTTCAGTGTTGCATCATCTTGTGTTGAGCAACAGAAGTTCTGCTGTTCGTTGATCAATGTGACGGTCTTTAGTAGTTTACGAGATGAGCCAAACTCGTGGGAGGTATGACTTCTGTATTGGTCTGGTGTTGGCTATGAGTTCCAGCATTTTCATCGGAGGAAGTTTCATTCTGAAAAAGAAAGGCCTTCTCCGGTTAGCTAGGAAAGGCTCCATGAGAGCAGGTAAATACGTGTTTAAGAACTTTGCTGATGTTTAAGATTTGCTGTTTAACAGAAGATTCCTAAACTTAGGATCTTGTTTTGACTTTTTTTATTTGTCACAGGGATATGAAACCTAAAACGTACAGCTGTTGTGCTTTTTCTCTGGAGTCAGATACACCTAACTCTGTGTGTGATACGTACCATTTAATTTGCACGTAATGCCCTTCAGGGGCACTTATTGAAGGATTACTTTGCATGTCAGTTAAGTCTAAATTTTACTTGCAAATTGAACTTGGAAGCTGTCCACTTAACTACATCTACATTCCTGAATGAGTTAATTTAGGAGAACGTTAACTGTGTTTGAGTTGCAGGAGATGATTTTAGAAAACGAAAAATCACATTTAATAATTGTGTGTAACATGTAGTGTCTTGTCTCTCAAGGGTTCTTACTGGAAGCAATCCTATTTAATATCTTCATTAGCGATACAGACAGTGGGGTTGCATGCACCCTCGGCTGGTTTGTGAATGACACCAAGCTGAGCGGGGCAGTTGATGCACTGGAGGGAAGGGGTGCCAGCCAGAGGGACCTCAGCAGGCTCATGGGATGAGCCCATGCTAACTGCATGAAGTTCAACAAGGCCAAGTGCAAGGTCCTGCACCTGGGTCAGGGCAATCCCCAGTATCAGTAGAGGATGAAGGGATTGAGAGCAGCCTTGCAGAGAAGGTCTCGGGGGTACCGGCGAGTGAAAAATTGGACATGAGCTGGCAATATGTGCTCGCAGTCCAGAAGGCCAAGATGCAAAGCCCATCCTGGGCTGCATCAAAAGCGGCGTGGCCAGCAGGTTGAGGGAGGTGAATGTCCCCATCTGCTCTGCTTTGGTGAGACCCCACCTGGAGTACTCTGTCCAGTTCTAGGATCCCCAGCACAGGAAGGACACAGACCTGTTGGAGCAGGTCCAGAGGAGGGCCACGAGGATGCTCGGAAGGCTGGAGCACTTCTCTTATGAAGATAGTCTGAGAGAGTTGGGTTTGTTCAGCCCGGAGAAGAGAAGGCTCCAGGGAGACCATACTGTGGTCTTTCAATACATAAAGGGGGTTCAAAATAAAGATGAAGAGAAACTTTTTTTTTACCAGGGCCTGTAGTGACAGGACAAAGGGCAGTGATTTTAAACTGAAAGGATAGATTTAAATAGGATAGTTGCAGCATCCTCAGAAGGTTGAATCTGAATACTTTCAGTTCAGTACCTGTCATCTTTGCTTCTAAAAGGTGGTTGATCTTGAGATAGGTAATTCATGCTCCCTGGTTTGGAATGGGAAGGTGTGACTACATTTCACACTTTTGTACACGTAATCAACCGCGTAATCAGCCACTCATGATTTTCTCAAAGTAGCACTCCCATAAGAGATACATAACTTGGCTTTTCACGTCATAACAGTGACTTGAAGGAACTGTTTCTCAGAGTGATGCAGATATGGTCATCAGTGCCATTTCTAATACAAAAGTAATAAATGGTTTTCGAAGTAGGCTGTAAGAGGCATATGCCCATCACAAATTGAAGGTACTTTGATTTCAATGCCTCTGACTGTAAAGCTTCGGTATCAAAAGGCTGCCCATAGGGGCATGGGTTACAAAAATTGTTATGGCAATTGTGATGGGGCTTGCTGTCTGTCGATGTATGTTTTTAATGGAGTAGCAATCATACTTTCCATTTTAGGTCAAGGTGGTCATGCATACCTTAAGGAGTGGCTGTGGTGGGCTGGACTTCTTTCAAGTAAGTATCAAAAATAAAATCTGCATGATGTAATTTAAGTAAATAACAGTGTCACAAATGGCAGCAATGGTTACAAAAAAAGGAGCAAGTTGGGGATTCTGCAGTGTATGGTAATGTCTGGTGATTTGATGGGTGCGGCTCTGATTTTAGTGCAACTTCTCTCACACCACAAGTTCTTTCATTAATTTAATTGCCCCCTTTGGGCAGTGGAACTGGGAAAATGTTGGTCTTCCTGTGTTTCTTCACTAGCATATGCATTCTGGGCTTTGTCTTAGCAGAAAATGCTTAGATATTCAGGATTCTTTAGAGGGAAGCATATTTTGTGATGATGTCTGTTTTGTGATTTATTTTTTCATTCCTTAAAACCCTGAACTTGCTGTGTTGAGGTAATGCTTAATGTATGTATTGCCCTGTATCCTGCTATGGCAGATTTCTCCATGCAGAAGTTGATGAGTCAAGTTGGCAGGCTGGAGAAGGAGCTACAACATAGACACCAAAATAAAACACCTTCTAATTTGGCTGAATTAATTTTTATACCTGTCGTAGTTCCCCAGCCTGTTTTAAAAGTATAATAGCAGGGGAGCAGGGGGTGTGTTCTGCTAGTACTGTTAGCTGAATGCCATAATTAAAATTTTCCATTGTTCCCTTACTGCATGTTTGTGTTTACAAGAACACTTGCACTGATTCATGGTTTTGTTGTGTAAGACAGCCTAATTGTTTTTTTTTTAATTATTATTATTATTACTCTGCAGTGGGAGCTGGCGAAGTAGCTAACTTTGCTGCCTATGCTTTTGCACCAGCTACGTTAGTGACTCCTTTAGGAGCTCTCAGTGTTCTTGTAAGGTAAGAAACAGTAACAGAAAGCAGTGTGACTTCAGAGAGAGGAGTAAAATAATTGTTTAGAAATATGTCACTGAAATATGCTGTAATAAATGTGGTTTATTCTTAACAATAAAAAGTGCTTATAAACATCAGGAGTAACTTTTAAGTTTCTCCAAATGTGACGTGACTATGGTATAAATGGGTTCTAGCAATGCATCTACACCCTGATCTGTGAAAAGCTATCATCTGCATTTCAAAAACATGTTGTATACAACAGAGTAGTATTTTCATTCCTAAGTAAAGATTTTTGTCTTTTAAAAATTATTTTTATAAGTGCTTAGATACAGAAGTTTCTGGGAGGCAGCATTAAAAAGGGGTTCTGGGAAGAGATGCCAGATACTAACATGTAGTTCTGTCCATAGCAAGTGTCTTGAGATCAGCTATGCAGCTATTTTTAAGCTGCACATTGTGTGCAAGTGACCTGTACAGTCAAAGCAACCTGTAAGTTGATGAGCAAATGAATGAGATACTATTAATTCCATGTTTGCTGGCGCATTTTTTTCTTCTTAGTGCCATTCTGTCATCCTTCTTTTTAAATGAAAAACTTAATCTACATGGAAAAATAGGGTGTTTGCTAAGTATACTGGGATCAACTGTGATGGTAATTCATGCTCCACAAGAGGAGGAAGTAGAGACCTTGAATGAAATGTCCCACAAACTAGGTGATCCAGGTAAGAAAAATTTTGTCTTGATAATGTATGCAGCCCGTCATTTCTTTTTTATAGTTTTATTACTGCTGCTTTCAAGTTCCAGGAAGATAGCTGGTGTCTGCTTCATGTTGTCAAAATGAAGGAGAGATTTGAATTCTCTGACATATCTCATCAGAAGCTTTGCATGATGCCAGCGAACTTGTCTGACCTTGAACATAGTGTCTTGATAGGAACCACTGAGATAAAAATTGAAACAAACGCAGCAGCACAGTTGGATAAACACAACTTATGTAAATTTGAAGCGTGTCAGTCTTTAAACCAAACGTTGAGCTATCCTTAAAATGAAGAGTAGGTGCTGTGGTAAATGTAATCCTGGATACTAGCTCCTTTGCTTACGTGGGAGATGAGGCACTCACAAATGGACACCTACAAAATGCTGTATATGCAAAGTCAAACCCCGTTTGAAATGTGAGGAAGTAGTCAGCACAGAGATTAAAAAGCTGATCCTAAGCAGTGACCCAAGTGTTGGCAATATCTGCTGGTGAATGTCAGAGCCTGCCGAAACGTCACTCCCTAAACAGCATTCAGACACAAGCCTGTATCCAGTTGCATCTACACCTGGGTTGAGTCTGTGTGTGGGGCAATCTCGTAATCTAATCCTGTTGTCATCTTGCTGATAGACTGGTAAAGGCAATACAGTGTGTCTGAGGCTCATTCTTTGTTTCAGCTAGCTTGCTCTAAAATGGTTTTAACCTTGGTGTTGGAGGAGTAACGAGAAACATCCCAAACTCTTCTATTTAAGCTGAGCTGATTGCATCATTAATCAGTGTTTTCTTGGTACCTCGAAGATGCTTTTAACAGTGTACATAAATAACAAGATTTTATTTTTTTTTCCCCCCAACCACAGGTTTTGTGGTCTTCGCAACCCTTGTTGTCATTGTGTCTTTAATTCTAATATTTGTGGTGGGACCTCGCCATGGACAGACCAACATTCTTGTGTACATAACAATTTGCTCTGTAATCGGAGCACTATCCGTCTCCTGCGTAAAAGGTTTGGGCATTGCTATAAAGGAACTTTTTGCAGGAAAACCAGTGCTGGAACATCCCTTGTTTTGGATTCTGCTGCTGAGTCTTATTGTCTGTGTGAGCACGCAGATCAACTACTTAAACAGGGCTCTGGATATATTCAACACTTCGATAGTGACTCCAATATATTATGTCATCTTCACAACATCTGTTTTAACTTGTTCTGCCATCCTTTTCAAGGAATGGCAACACATGGCGGCTGATGACATTATTGGCACCTTCAGTGGCTTCCTGACTATTATTGTGGGGATCTTTTTGTTGCATGCCTTCAAAGATGTTAATTTCACCCTAGCAAATCTGCCCGTCTCTTTGCGGAAAGATGATAGAGCAGCAAATGGCACTTTGCTGAGCACGTACGACTGCTTTAATCATGATGAAGAAACTTCTGCCTGTCTAGGTGAAACGCAATCCAGTGAGAGTCTCTCAGCCAGGAGAAATGGAAGTCTGTCACCCTTCTGAAAATACCTACATGTTACTTAAGAAGAGAACAATTCTGTAACTCTGGAATTTTTGTTCTGCTGTGAAATGTCTGAGCTTGTCTGGAAAATCATGTACTTTTTAACAGTATGTGTAGACAATCGTTAATGTTTAAGTTCAATTTGTTTGGATAAAGAACACTGAAGGGGTTTTTATTTGCCTTATTTTTACTTTAAAAAATACTAAAATGACCTCAGACCACAGTTGGTTTTGTTGCTTAAGTTATGTGTAAATACTTTCATTTCATTCTTCTGTTTTAAGATGTATTGCACTAATGACAATTTTATCAAAAATAAATCGCTTTATTTCTGCATTGGTGGTAAAAAGATTGCAGTGAACCTGGATCCTTTGTACTTGTGCCCTGACTGAATGCTGAGGGAGTGTAACCATACTCAGCCAGGAGCCTGCAGTAAGTCTTCTTGTCCCTGTTTGTAAAAGAGGAAAGGGATACTGCTTGGACAGGTGAGGTGGTAGCTCCTGCCAGGCCAGTTTAGGCAGGAGAAAAGACTTACTTGCCTCATAGTAGCCAAAAAACATTAATCCCTCTTCTGTGGAAGAGGTCAGGTTGTGTCTGGCTGCTGCACTATGCTGCTCTGGCTCTGCAGGACTGCTCTGTGTGTTTCATGTTACAGCTTGAACCCACAGGATTGCAGTTGTGTTTGCAGTAGCAGTTACTGGCTGTGACACTAAGCTTCTTTTGAAAACGGGCCAAAAATTGGCACATAATGTCATTGCTTAGAAAGGGGGTGAGACAGGTATGTGGTAACTGAAGTTCACAAAGGCAGAAAATAAAAGTGATACAGTTTTTATAAGGACATTTCTACCATAGATATGAAGGTTAGAAATTTAAGATGGCAAGAACTAGTTAGTGCCTGCTGCAAGTTGTGATATTTAGTGCTTACTGGGTAGGAGTACAATTTAAGATTATTACCAGGACAAAAAAACCCCCAGTTTTCACCTGTGAAACCAACTCTGCTGCCTTCATTTAGTAGGTGTCAGAAGTAAGTGCAGGAGGGGCCAAAGTGTTGAGCAGGAAACAGGTTCTTCAAATTTGGGTTGAAGAATGGGATTTAAACTTCAACCTAATTTTAAGGGATATCACCTCAGCAGTGCTCAGTCACAGAAACAGGGGCCTCTAAATGCTTACCACAAGGAAGAGCATAACCAGGAGCAGCAGGGAAGAAGTGAAACTGCTGAGGAGTCACTGAACTCTAGGCTGCCACTTTTAGTAGCAAAGCACCAGCCTATCCAAAGAGCAGGTTACAGTTCCATACAGTGGAGTCTCTTCATCTTTTATCAGGCACACTGTCCTCTAGACCCACTGGTTTCAAGGAGAGAGCATTTTAAAATGAAAACATTACACCTTTTGTGCACCTTGCGTTGACACTTCCTTTTAAGGCAGGAGAAGCAGTTATACCAGGGGATGAGGTTTTTAACTCAACGTCTAATATCCTGCAGGAAATTAATAAATAGTAAGCTATCTTTTAAAAAGGTGAAGCAAACATTTCACAGGACAAATGCCTGACTTCTCCTAGACCTACACTAACTAAAGGGAAAAGGAAAAAGTGATTTTAAACAGTAGTAGTTTTATGATGTTACAGACCAATTTTCTTACTGCTGCCAGTTAACTGGTTAAGAATTAAAAATAACTAATCTTGGTGTGAGTGTAAATTCTAAGTATTTCGTAAACAAAAAAATTACACCATTTCTGCACCACTGTGCCAAGCCAAAGCTTCAAGTGTGTGAGACTTCGCCCCAGGCCACGGATTGTCAACAGATTAAGAAATTTGTTGATTTCCTTAATCGAAGCCTGAAGCACAGGGCAACGTTTGGTTGTCTAGAAGTCTTCACACAGGGCTGTAAAGATCTAAAAATAAATGCTGCTTGAAGAAAATTGTGTTAAGCACCTTGTGCTTGATCCTGCAACAGGCTGGTGTAACGAAGCACCAGTGTTTCCTACTTCTGCCTCCCCCATACTGGGCAGCCTTGTGCTTGTGCCCATTACCACAGAGAACACTCCAGAACAACAGTTCTCAAGCACAGACTTCCAGGGAAACCTTCCTGTGGTATTGGAAATTTGCTTATAGATGGCTTTGCAAATCTCTATCCTGTTTTGCTGAGGAATTTCAGTTAATTCCTTTCTTCAAAATCCAGTTCTCTTCCACCCCAGTACCTACACCTTCCTGGTCTCCTGCATGCCTCCTGTCAGACTGAGGTTTCTACCCATTGCCACACACAATTCTGTTGCTGTGAAACATCTGGAAAGAGTCGAGCAGGAGAAAAGATGTGCTGTAACCTAACCTTGAACTAGTAAGAGGGAAGGGAGAAGAATGGGTTCTCCAAGGGATGTGTTGGTTTCACACTATGGGTTAGAAGCATTAACTAAATACTATCCTCAGAAATCCATATCCCGGGTAAAATGTGTATCTGTCTGTGTCTGTTCCAGCCACCTTAACTCACGTTTGGTTTGGGTTGATCCTAATGGCCAACCGGAAAGCTTTGTTGGCATCCTGCAGCAAGCAAGCAGGAGTTACTACTTCCAGCTGAACAGGTTGCTTTAAAATCCAAGTTTTACAGTTGCAAAGTTTTACAAACAGTTTTACTGATGCAGTGTTTGCATAATACAGTAAGTGTAATTAAACAAATACTTTCCATAAGTAAATCATGATTAACATCGTTAGAGCTTATGTACTGGGATAGATTACACCTGGTCTTTGTATTCAAGATTCTTGTAAGCAAGAATTCCTTATCACTTGTAAACATGGATTTTGGTACACAGGTGTGTATCGCCAACCAAAATAGAAATTGCATTAGAAGTTTTCATTAGGAAAAAGTAAACAGTCCCCATTCTAATCAATCAAACTACTGCCTTTTAGAAAAACAGAATACTATCAGTCAGTTAAACAACTTTGAAACAATCACCTTAATTAGCCTTCATTTCCATAATTACTGATCTCAGAATAGTTTTGCAAAGAGGAAAAGTAATTAGCTGACTAGAAAAATTATTCACAAAGCACCAGCAGAGTTTGTTGGCCCTTTTTTTTTAATAAAGGCTAATTAAGCAATTCATGTTCTAATATAAACAATTAGGAATTGATTTCTAAAATTTTTTTTCTACAGACCCCAGTTTCTTATCCCCCACAGCTATTATTTTGATAGCTTCAGGGGAAAATTATGCCATTCCAGTCTAAAATGGCCACTTCAGTACAGGAATGCAAAGAGATTTCAAAAATCTTTTACAGTTGCAGGTTTTTAATCAAAGTGTATAAAATTTTAGTCTAGAAAAATAAGTCTAGATTGTATACAGTTACTGTGCTTGGAGACTGAAGAGGAAAGTGCACCATGCAAATGGCACAGGCATGCTGAAAAATGCAGGTGAGAGTATTCCTTGAAACGGTTGGTGTAGTTTTTGCTTGTTGCTTCTTTTCTCATACTTTTTAGCCTAAATAGTTGGAAAGAAGTATCATTAGGTGGGAAGTCTAGTTGCTGGCGAGGGACTGATGAATAGGTGGCTGGAAGCAGCGCACGTGTTCCACAGGTGTGCTCTCTCCATCGCCGGACTTCAAATACTTGTCCAAAATAGCAATTATTTCATCATTCAGAATCTGGAACTTGCGAATTCTCTCAACCATCTTCTTCAAAGGCTGCAAACATCAAAAAGCCCAGACACATAGGAATTAGCTTTGGCGATAAAAAGTCTTAGACAAAAAAAGCAGCAAATGCTGTTAGCTCTCCCAGGAATGTTACAAATGTCTCACACTGCTAATCCAGTGAAAATCCAAGGTGCATTTTGGGTTTTGACAGCACTGCTTTTTGTACAAAGGCGGCAATTTACAGCAGCCTTGTCATAACTTGAAGGTGCATATATGAGATGAGAAGCATTAAGAGAATCCCAGATATCAGGGAGATCAATTCACACTGACCAATCTTCAAAACTCCAGTACTAATGCAGTCTTTTTTTCCTAAAAACCCTGGTGCCATCATTTTTAACACTTCATTCTAAAAAGCAATCATTACATCTACACCGCATCCGAGTACACACAGCTCTGATTTATTGTTGTCTTATTACTACAGCAAACACAGAACAGATATTTTCAACTCACCACATTCTTTATAACCTCGTCTTTGCCATCATGCTTCTGGACTTTCAATAGGTGGTAGCAGAAATCCAACACATCAAAGCGACGCTGCTGCCCCAAAAGCACGATGATCATACAGCCTGCCCAGTGCAAGCCATCTCCAAAGCACTGCCTGAGAGAGAAAACACACCACATAAAAGCACCTTTTCACCTAAATCTTCGGAAACACACCCACAGGAAATGCCCCATAGTCAGCCATTATACTGAACTACATATATATCACTCTGGAATATGTTAAACATCAATATAGAAAATACTGCAAAATCTCTAGAAAATTAAGTTCTCTTTCCAGATACCACAAGCAATGCAAATGGATGCTTAACAGAAAAACAAAGCCCCTCTTCCCACCCCCCAGTTTTACACAAGGTAGAGTTACTCCGAAAGCATTTACTCCCCATTAGTCTCCAGCAGCATTACGTTTCATTTTCAAATGAAACAGCACTTCCAAAGAAAACAAAGTGGGAGTTCAACATCACTCTGCTCCTTTGGGCTGCAGGCATTAAAGGAAGGAAACGTCCTATGCTGTTGCCTCCAGAATTGGTCAGTGAAAAGCACATTACAGTTTTCCAAAGTAAAGATATTCTCAAAATTAACAAAACCCAGAACTACAGTCACTGGTTAACTCATGTTAATCATGTTAGTTTTCAAGTGCTCATCCTTGCTCTTAATTCAGAGAAGAAAACACTTGTTAGAAAGCATGCACCAAAGTTCACTTATTTTATCTAAGTTCAGTGCCTGTAGGGGTCTGACTACTATTGAAAGGCATGTGCTAGGGCCTGGTTGTCATGGGGTTGTTCATTATACAGTAGCAATACTTAAAACAAAGGGTTATTTTTGTTAAAGATACAACAATATCTGTGTTCATGGGTTATGAGCCCCTCCTAGTGATCGCAGCACTTTCCCTTGTCTTTGCACTAAGCTCCTGCCGACGGGCAAACAAACCCCTCCATTCTAGGCGCCCCTGCCAGCTAGAGGGAGGACAAGCAAAGCACTGTTTGTTGCCCGCAGGTGGATGGTTGGCAGCTGGCAGTACGTACTCCACAGTGAACTCGTGTGTTCCCACAGGGATGCAGTAGACGAACTGCATCGCGCTCCAGAGGCGATGGAATTCCACACACTCGTCCACGTGCATCACCCCATTGCTGGGCAGGGGTCCGCGCCAGATGGGATCATCCAGGAAGGAACGGATCCTTGTCAAGATAACTTCAAACATGGAGAGGCCGCAGCAGAGGCGTTCTTTGGTCAGCAAGTCCCCTTCCCTCGCAATTGCTATTTGCTAAGGTGGAGAGAAAGAAAGGGCACAATCCTCGTAAAAGCCACTTGACCACAAGGCTTTATTTAAAAGAAAAGAAAAGAAAATACACCACCACATTTTCCAGTTACTTGGTTTATTCCAGGACCTCTAAGTGATGTCAAAGGCTGCTAACCTGGGGTTCAGTTCAGTGGAAAAAACATCCAGAGAAAACTGTAAAAGCCTTTTCGAGCAGACAGGCCATTGCCATTGTAAGCAACGCCAACCGCAGCAATGCTAATCCTGGACGAGTCCCAGGGAAGTTTAAAGAAGTCTTTGCTTGACTGGAGGCACAAAACAAAACCAAATTGTTCAGCACTCTCCTGCTAGCATGGGCAGTAGCTCCTGCCTGCACTCTTCTCCCTCAGCTGCTGCTGTTAGAGATGGGAAAGCTCCAAAGACAACACAAATGGGCCCAGGCAAAACCCATTGGCTGGCCAGGGCTCGTCCCATCGTGTGCCACCACATTGAGAGCTCTCTCCCACAGTGCAGCAGCACGTACCGGGCTGCAGCACATACCATGATAAAAGCAGTCTGAAGTCTAGCTTCAGACCACTCTGCTCTTAGTTTCTACTATTCACATCTCAATCCCTTGTGAACTGCTAGGGTTAGCAGGGAATTCATGTACCCCTCACACTGAGAGAAAGCAAAACAGTGCTGAAGCTGCAAAGGCAGTTAGAGAATGTTCTCTTTGGTCATTCTGTTCCCAGGAAAGCCCAACTCAGCTCATTTTCCAAGAGTTTCTAATCAGCTGGCTGAAAGAGGAATAAATAGTTTTAAAAAATATATATGCATGGTGGAATTTGCACTAGGACCTCCTAGGCCGGCCCTTACACTGAGGGGGTATCACACAGCAACATACACACAAATGAGCATTTTCCCCATGACATGTCAGTTCCACCCCAGTCTCAGATGTTTTAAACTTCGGAGCTTTAACAGCTTTACCAGCTCCATGGAACTGAAAAAACCCCAGACCCTGTTGTGCAGGCTGAAGTTCTGGCACAGCTATCAGCACGTGTGAAAGGACAGGCTTCCTAGTGCTCAGAAATTGCTTGGATTGCTGCTGACACCAATGAGAGAGATTACCTGGGGTGTGCCTAGTCTTTCAATAAGAGGAACCAAATGCAGTGGAGCATATTTTGATTCTAGTCTTTTCATCTTAGCATCAAGTCTTTCACCCTCTGAAAGGAAAAAAAAAAAGAAAAGCACTAATAAATTGCAGTTAACCAAGAAAATACTTATTTTCACACAACCTTTATTCAGCACAGAAGAAACCTAGGTATGTTATATCTGTAAGTAATTTCAGTTCTAAATAGCTGGTTAATCTTTGATGCGTTTTTAGGAAAAAATATTTGTATTTTAAAATGTTGCATTGCATGTGCAAACAGAAGAATTTGTAGTAGAATACATTAATTAACTAAATTCTGGAAAGAATATAAGGCTCTATTATGATGCTGCTGCTAACATATTTGACTCCCACTTGTACTAAGCCAAGTAAATCATCTTTATACATAAAATGCTTGAGTCTAGAAAGTGGGAGATAATGAGGGTGAAATCTTACATATAAGCAAAGCTTAAAAAAGCAGTTGGCACCCCCTCAGCACTGGCAAGTAGGAAATGTTCTCCAGCAAATGGGAAAATACTGTTTACAACGGTCTGGTTAGTTTTATGCAGAGATGCAAGTACGGTGAGCCTGGAAATATTCTCAGATACTTTTAGCTGAATGGGATTTCTCCGAGTAGAAAAAATCAGCTGCCGTGGCAGCAAGAAACAGAGAGGAAAGGAGACAAAGGAGCAACACAGAAAGAAGAGAAGCCTGAGGGGAAAAAAAAAAGCTCACTTTCTGGTGCTGAAGGATGAAGAAAGCAGATACCAGGGGAAACAATCCTGCAAACATTCACCACTGCACACCCAGTTCAGTGTGAAAAGCATGAAAGGCATGTGAAAAGTCTACTGGGACCAGGCACCACTTACAGAAGTATTTACTTACTCTGCCAACAGACTGTCTATACCCTGTGTGATCAAGCCCACCTGATTTAATCGACAATCTTACAAGCTAAATAGCACCCCTGGAAAAGCCTCTGGCCAATTCTACCCAGAGGGGTAGTACTGTCCTGGGTACCCATCCCACTTATCCTTGTCACAGTATTGCTCCTCTTCCTCTTATAATTTGCACCAAGCTTTCCTAAGCAGCGTGTATTTTTCAGCCAGAATTGCAGGCTGAATCTGTTACCTCTGTCCCATAGTTTACAGTGGTGTTGTAAAGGGTGGCTGGGGACAGCCACCAAAACCACAGCAGCAGGCAAAAGAAGTGGAAAGCGATAGCCAAGGAAGGTGTTTTCACTCAGCTGATACCTTTGACGTGAACTCTGGGCAGGATATTTTGGAACGGTGCTGCGTGCAACAGGTCACACACTTCCTCTAGGGACTGGAATGAAAAGGAAACAAGAGGCATTTAGGACTGAAGAATCCCCACATCACATCAGATCCCCAAAACGGGCTTCCAAAAGCGTGCTGTCACCATCACAGGAACACCAGAGGGCAGCCAGCCTCTGCCTCAGCTGCGTGGAGCCACTGTCAGCCCTCGCTCTCCTCACCGGATCGCTCCCAGACTATTTGATTTCACCAGGTTACCTTGGATTCCCAAATAAACTCCAGCAGCTCTCCTCCCACCCTCAGCTGGCAGTTTGTAAAGGACAGGGTATTTATTAAAAAGACTAATTCAGAGTGAGTAATTTTGGTGTGAAAGCGGCAGACGGCTCCTGTGCAGACAAACAGAGTGGTGAAGAAGATGACTCACTGCTTGGTTATTTTTATCAATGCTGTTCCCACCACCTGTTATCATGGTGGGGGCATCTCCCCACCAGGTGGGCTGAGACACATAACAGCAGCAGTGAACCACCTCTCAGGAAGTATCTTACACCTTTAGGAATGGGGAAAAGGAAGACAGATGTCTACTGGTTCTTGGCTGCTGTATGTATGTGCAGAGAAAATGCAGAGACGACCAGAAGTGGATGTGTGACTTTGCTAAGCCCTTCTCCTCATTTTTGGAGCAGAGGCCCTGCTTATTTGTAGTCCCTCAGCACTAGTATTAGAAGAAATATTCCTCAGCTGTACCCTCAGTAAGGCCTAGGTACTGGAGTTAATACACCTTTTCCACATCTAGTTCCTTATAGTTGGACTTGATGCTTTTAAGGGTCTTTTCCAATCTCAATGATTCTATGTCAACACCATGAAAATGCATGTGCTAGGCACTGAGGATTAACAAGACCCACCCACTAGCAGAGACACACTACAGACCTACATTTTGCACCAGGGTAGAGTCTAGTTAAGTTTATAACAGATGACCACAATGGAAAAATACTGAAATTCATGACAGGACAGGGGGGCACCACCAAGGGTAAAAACAAGAGGAGAGGCAGAGAGCAGGGGTGTATTACTAGAAACTGTCACCAAGGCAGCATCCCAAAGAACAGACCTCCAGCACTGGTGTCACTGTGGTACACCCTCAAGCAGCGAGGGCATTCACCTGCCTGGCCTTTCATCACGTGCCCCGTTAGCCTGAATCTGAAGTAATCCAGTGTCTCATTTTGTTTCAGCTATCCCATTACAGAATACAGGTTCACTCCTTGTCACCTGTCCCTCCAGTTACTCTCCACAAGGGAGGGATCCTCTAACACCACAAACAGGACTCTGAGGAACAGCATGTCTTCATTACCTTATCTAACATCAACAGCTTTAATACACCCCAGAGAAGGAATCTTGCATGAGGCTTTCTTTTCCTGCAGGGGCAGGCCCCCAGCCAGCTCGCCAAGGTTCACAGCCAGCAAAGATCTCTACGTGACGGGCAGCCCAGCCCCAGAGCAGTGTGTGCTCCTACACACAGGCAGGGGAGAAACTTCCTACCCAAGCCTCAAAAGTTTACAACACAGGTAAAGAAAGGGAGGACAGCACACCTGTTGCTTTCCCAGTCCAGAAGCAATGCCCACCTTTCCCTCTGTAAGCATCCAAAAGCATGAAGACCAAGAAATTACAGGTCTGGCCATTTTGTTTAGACATCAGACTGTGTAGTGTGAAAGAACAGTGGGGAAAAGACCCCAAGAGGTAGGGATAAAGAGCAACTGTAACACCGTGCCCGCAGGAGCGGTCAGCTTCACAGGCTCTAAGAGGAGGCTAAGGCATCTACTAAAGAGCTGAAAGACTGGACACATTTCACAACCTCATTCAAGCTAAGATAGAGGAATGTCTGGCAAGAGTGGGAGTCGCTATCAGCCATCCAAGCAGCAAGAAGGGTGTCCGAGAAGTCCATGTTAACTTTGCAATGTTTCAGATGACAACAGGAATGACAAGCAGGGAGGGAAAACAACAGTACCAGCTGCACAACTCGCTGACATAAAGAGAGTAGCCACCCTGTGACTGACTGCAGGAATCCTATATTTGATCATGATTTATGATGAAGGTCATAATATTTGATCCTCAGGTACCATACACAAGGCAGTGTCTGTCACCCAGCAAAGTCAGGCATCCCTGCGATCTCGCAGACGTGAAAGCCCCTGCAAGACTGTAAGAGATCAGAGCAAGGAACTGTTTCTAGCCATCTGCTCATCAGCAACAGTGAACTTGCAGATTTCAACCTTGTTGTTTGTGACGTTAGTATGAAAAACTGGAGAGCACATTTTGAGAGACAGATGGGTTTTAAGCTAGCACAGCAGGCACCTACCAGACTCTGTTCAATGAGGAGGCAAAACAGGACAGCATTTCCCACTTCCCGCAAATTCTGGAAGCAGACAGTCTTCAGTTCTGCGTATTCAACGATGTCCTTCAACTGATGGTGAAAAAACTCCAAGATACCTGAAATCAAGAGAGAAGGTAAAAACTTAAATCTGAGGAGCCAGAATGAAATCTAGTGATGATCACATAGGCACACCTGCTATCTTGGGAAAGCAGATGACAGAGTCTGGTCACGCAGATACGCATCATACAGATCAGGACTACGTCTTCTTTCTGCCTCAAAAGCGCTCCAATTTTCTAACCAATTTTGTCTATTTGAAGGTTGCACTGAATGTGCATAAATACACTGTATCAGAGCACAACTGACCAAGGGTGCAAGTTTAGAGTTCCCTCTCCATGTATCAGCACATCAGATTTCTCATCTCCAGACACGCAGCCTAGAGGAAACTGAAAGGGGCAGCATTTAAATACATTAAAATCCAGGGGCTACGAAGTGTTCAGCCAGTGGTGTGCTGACCTTTGTAACTGGATAAACCTTGCAAAATGGCAAGCCTAGCTTCTTACTCCTGGAAAAGAGAGCCAGTGTAAGAGGTAAGAAAATAATTTTCAGGAACAGGAAGAGTGACTACGGCTCTTGTCTGCCATTAGTCCTGTTCCAGCCTCTGTCCCCAACCTGCTGCACCCCCTGACATGTTCAGTTCACAACTGTTATTCTCAAAGATGACAGGGCCAGCAAGAAGCAGAGTGCTAAAGATACAGGGAACAGGAGTGGCATCAGGCTAGGACTCTGACAGTGCCACAGATGGCCAGAGGTGGTCTGCAGCCTCACAAAACAATTAAATACAGAAAGGGTATGTCAGATCCTGCTGACAAGCACAGTCAGAACATTGCTTCTGTCAAAGTTTTGCCAAAAGCTGTTCAAAACCAGCTAAAATTATGATTTTAAAAAACACATAATTTACATAAAACATATGTCTTTCCCACCAAACCTCTCCCAAACAACGGTGACGCTTAACGCACTGGTGGATTTCCAGCTCCTTCCCCCCAGCCCCAGAAAGGTTGCGCAGTTCCTCGGTTAGAGACAAACCCAGGAGACCCTGGGCTTGGCAGCTTCCGCAGAGACCCCATCTGGTCAGGACTGTGAAGGTTAAAACGATGGGGCAGGGTGGGCGAGGAAGAGCAGAGAACTGCAGTAGGTCAGACAGCTCTCCGGCTTTTACAAGTTAATTTTTATCAGCATTTTTCCATCTGTCTATATAAGCCTGGCCCTTTCAAAAAGCCACCAAAAACCTCTACTGATAACAAAAGAAAATATATCATGCAAAGCTTTCGAATTGCACGCTACACAGGGCACATTTCCATTGCACTGAGTTAAGTCAGACAGCTAAATCTCCACCCTACCACGTCTATAGCAATTGAGAGGAGACAAGTAAAGAGAGCACAGATGCCCCCCACCACCTTCCCATGTGTACCTTGGGTGCAAATGACAAACACTTTCCATGCAGGAGATGAGGCTTCAGTATTTACTCAGCAAGGCGATGGCTGAGAGGGAAGCGTGCAAGCATAAAATACAGCCTGGAGTGTATCTGTGCCAGGGAAATCCCTCAAATACAGCAGAGGAACTTGAAGACGTACAGCGAAGGAAGGACTGTACATCCAGCCCACGCATTTCTACAGAAAGCCTCATGTCATTAACACTAGTAAAATGAAACATCAATAAAGTGCATGGTGAAGCTATGCAGGGCTGTCTCTGTTACGTATCAAAGAGCTGTTTGTCAATAAAAAACTTGCAGTAAATGAGTGTTCCTACACATGCTCGGTGGAGGTAAATTTCAGACCTAACTTGAGTAGTTTAGTGACTCAATAGAAAAGCAGAACTGAAAAACTCCTGGAGAAAAGTCAGATGTAATGAGTGCTTGCTGAGCTTGATTAATTCAAAGGAAACACATTTAAATCTAGCTAAAAAGCAACCGAGTCATACCAGTGCAACACTGGCAACTCCCCCTTCCCAAAACATGGGGACCATGTAATGAAAAAGCTCTCTAAAAGACTGTCAGTGTCCATTCAACGCTGCGGTATAAAGGCCAGTTGCAATTCCCAGGTAGCAGGGAGCACTTGTGTTTGCTGTTTAAACACACCTGCCCACCATAGCGATGAGATGCCACAGTGCTGATTACTAGGGTTCCTGTTTTAAACATGAGGTTGAAAAGGCAGATCGATACAGCAGAAAATTTTTCACAAAAAGCTTTTGATGCTAGGAAAAAAATGCAGAGCGAGGGCACTGAAGCAAGCTTTACCACAAGTCTACAGTGGGTTTTAGTTACACGCCCTAGAATTGCCTTTGTGTTTTTCTCTTGAAAAAAGGGCTTTCATGCCTAGCAAGAAAGATATTCTAAAGATCAACTGCTAGAAGTCAAGTCAAATACTTTTCTCATATCAAGATTTTCTGGAAACTAAAGTCCATTGCGTTATCCTGGAGTTAGCTCTGTGCCATAGAGGAAATCAAACTAGAATATCTACCAACACTCTGGCCTTAGTATCCATGACATGTACACAGAGCCTGATGAACCATCAGAAGGGCTGGAAGACTCCCTGAAACACAGTGAGTAACCGTGGACTTCTCCACATAGTAATCATGGTGAGAAAGAACTATCTGAACAGGTAGGATATTGGCAACAAGGACAGACATGAGGATGTTCTTTCCTTTAGCTTGTATGGTGAGTAGGAAGCAACTTGGTGAGAAACAGAAGCTGAGCAGAGCAGCAAGGATGATTCTGCTACTAAAACACAGAAACAACCACCAGCCATAACAGGGATGGAAAAGAGGGGGTTTTCAGACTCTCCTCAATCCTCCGCCCAGCCTGTGGATTTTGTGGTGACTTTCAGGAAAGAGATTGATGTCTAGAAAGATAATGGGAAAATTTTATCAATGTTACATGGATTATTCTCAGGATTTCACTGCCCATGGCACCTACAGCAAATATAAAGGAGCAGAATGGCACAGAGAGAAACCAGGAGCTGCACAGAAGACTGTGACTGGCAACAAGGAACTCATACTGAAGGTGCGACTGAAATCAAAGCAACAAAGGAAATCCACCCAAAAGCAGCAGGATAGCAGAAGTCAAAGAGGCTTGAGGTCCCTACCAGAAAAATTACATGTTGTCTTTTACAGTCACTCCAGGTGACAGAGTTCTTCTCAGAGTCCTTAACAAAGATCCTTATTTCTTCACCCAAAGCCCCAGTCTCCATATACAGACATATAAATACACACACCCACACACATGCATTCATGAACAAACTGTGTCATTATTTTAAAAATCTGACACCCAGTATTTAGCATGCAGATGTTCCAAATGCTCCCATCAGCGCTGCACTGCTTCCTCTTAGATGAAGGGCTTGATTTACTGGCAAAATAGATGAAAGCTTACAGAACTACACAGGCTAGTTCTGGTGGAATAGAAATGACTCTGAAAGCACGATCTGCTCCCCAATGGAGTCCTGTGGCAGAAATACATCATCATGTTTTCATTATTGTTTGAGCAACGGCACTCCTGATTACACTTCCTTGTTCTGTACAATACACACTTTATGAAAGACTACACATGCATACTGAAACCCTGGAAAAAGAACCAGTGTCTCAGCAAAGTTATTTTCACAAACTGCATGCAACCTTCCTCCTTCTCCTAATTTTATTTGTAGGTATAATTTATAAGTTACTGCATTAGTTATATAGAATAGCATTTTACAAGGCAAATGAATCAAGATTTTTTGCTTCTTCTCTCTAAAAAAGCAATTTAAATTAAACCCCTCTATTTCTGCAGATGGAATGATGTTAGGTGTCATAATAATCAATTTTATAATCCCAGTTTCTGATTTACACAGATCTCAAAAGAAGCGAAGGCTGTTGATATAAAATAGATCCAGTAAAGTACAGAAGATTAGTAAATGATTAGGTTCCATCTCTGCTTCCAAAATCCTATCTCAAGAGTACTCAAACAGGAGATGCCAAGTTTCAGCTGTGCAGTCTGTACACTAATTAATTTAGGAAGTCAGACCAAGTCAACACATGCAACACAAAGCTGGCTGGATTTCTTCACTTTGGTCACCTTTCTTTTGCTGTAAAACAATCCCAATTCACACCTACAGACTCAAATCAAACACGTTCCAGAGCTTGTAAGGGTTCTGGTACCTAGAAGATCAGGACAAAAATTAGCTATCAAGTCTAGAACAGAATTGCTGACTAACAACAAACTAGATCTTGAATATAATTATTATCTTAGTTGTGTTTGGGTTTATTTTCCACAGGGCACTGACTTGACTATTGTCAAGTGAAATCAGGTAATCTGTAACAGCAAAACTGCTCCCAAGAAACTGGGCACTGTAACAACCTTTGGTTTATGTTGACTTTCATACAGACCTTCAAATACCAGCTACAAATACTTCTTTGGCTTGCAAGAGACGTCATCAACTCTGCATTATCAGCAGTCATGACATTCCTCAACAGAAATGTTCATAAGGTTTAAACATATACATGTATTTGAGAATTATGACCACGGAGCCTATGCACTGTACTTATTTTGCTAGAAAGAAATATCCTTTTGTTCTGCATATCTAATCAGTCCTTACTGCCCTTTCACAATCATCTATGTGATTTGGGTTGCCTCCAAAATCTTTCAAGTTGTCTTTGATTCTCTCCCAGATCTTTCTCCAATGTTCCAGAACAACCTATGAATAAATTCCCTCCACATTTTTCCCCATGAGGACTCAAGCCATTGTGCCCCCACCAAGAAATTAACTTATTCTCCTGTTCATTCAAGTTGGATCCAAAAACCTGGGATAACGGGAAGCATTACTGAGCCCTTCTGCTGTGACCCAAGCGATGCTTACCCAGCAGCCTCTAGCCACTACTGCCCACAACCATGTTTCCCAGCCCAGGCTAGCTCCAGTTCCTATTAGACCCTGAACAAAATATTCCAGAAAAATGAGAGGTGGAGGTTGCTGTGCCAAAGCAGCTGAGGAGATGTTGCCAGCATCACAATCAGCCCAGGGAATGAGAGGAACACAGCAGCTGGTAGCATGGGGCACTGGGAGGCTTCCCCAAACTGCCATGAAAACACATGAGATTTCAAGACATCATGGCCTGGAGTAATGACTGTTTTGCCCTGCACCAGCTTTGGGCGCTTTGTTTCTTTGAATTTTTTAAAGAAGAAATATAGAAATGCTATACTTGGAAAAAAGACACAACCAGGCTACTTTCCCACCATATCTTGCTAAACTCATTGATTCAAAAAACCAAACAAACAAAAAACCAAACAACTTTCTTTCAGAGGGGTAATATACCAGTGACAAAAAACTAAGCCCCATCTCACAGCAGAGCTGACAAAGTACTTTCTTCATTGTGTCCAATGATACCTCAGAGTGGCAGGACATGAAATACTAGTTTGTCAAAAGGAGGACTGCCATATTCAAATAATAGAAAAAGAGCGGAAAAAAATGTTGCCTCCAAGAGAAAATTTCAAGTTGAAACTCTTATAGGCCAATACTCCTTTAAGAGCTTTAGCGACTTTAAAAGGTCCCTTTAAAAATCCTTATGCTTAACATATTTTTAGACAAATATTTTTATGACTACAAGAGAGCAAGTTCCCCACTGCCTTAGACTGTTCCTATGGAAACAAACCCATTGGCGAACAGGAGTCCTGAACAAGTCTGATGACACTGTGTGTACCCTGCTCCTTTTAGCAGGAATAAATCACAGTTCAGAAAACCACGAGTCTAGAGGGCTGATTATGCAGGGTTCAAGGAATTGCAATCAACAGAGTACAAACAAAGCTCTTCAAATGAAGTCTGAAATGCATGAAATGGCTAACGGCTCGCTTACGGAGTGCACATAAATCGTTTTGCATATGGAGAACGGACTTGGGAAATTAATTCTGAATTGATAAATGCATGTTACATCAAGATAAACAAGAATCTACATATTTAATCTATAGATCAGCATCACAGTTTTGGTCTGTATGTGTAGGTAGTGCTAATCAAAGAAATTATTTGTTACAAAAGAATAGAAGCAGCACACAAACACGCTCCATAACCCTGAGACTTACTCCCTACAACTACTAACTTCTGCAGGAAGCTTTTGGAGGCAGAGGCAGTTGGCATGTATTACCTTCCATTTTCTGTAGCAAACCAAGTAAATGAAGTGTTGGCAAAGACTGCTACAGAGGAGAATCTAGCACAGGAGAGGACAGGGATTCAAAACAAGCGTGGTTTGAGCCTGCCCTTCTGACAGTTCCTCCCAAGATGCCAGATGAGGGCTAAAATCTACAGCACGCCCTCATTGCAGAGAACATTTTCCTTTATCAATCAGAGCTACTCCAAGGGCAGACAGCTCCATGATGGAGAGGTGTCAGAGAGCACAACACGATTCTTCAGTGATGTGAGAAAGGGAGGTGCCCTGGGCTTTCACACGTATTTTCTGTATAGCATCTTCAAAAGGTAAGGAGAAGTGCTACAAAGGCTGTCTCTGCCATGTCTTGGAAGAGACTTTCCAGGAAGTTATTAATTGTCCACTGCATAGAAATAGTTCAGAACAAGAGAAATACACACGTCAAGACAAAACCTGCGAGGAAGAAGGGCAGTGAAGGAGCACAGAATCAGGTTGGTTTTTGAGATCCAGTCCAATTCTAGTTGCTATGATATTCCATCCAGAGTTACTCTGATCCTTTGGTACAGTAGACTTCTAAACATATGGGATTTTTCTTGTAAGAGTAAATATGAGGTCAAAGCAGTTTGCAATCTCTGCAAAACAGGAAAGTGATGAAGGATTTTAAAATGTTTTAATCAATCCTGTGAAGGCTACCATTGCATAGGTAAAATTTTGCCTTTCCTATAGGACAGATTGTCTTTTAACCTCAAGATAAAGTTTCTGTTTAAGTCCTTGGACATCTCCTGCCAAATACTCCTTACAGGAGAGGATTTCTGGCAAGAGACTGTGAGCTTCCTAATGCCACCTGCAGTATCACAGACTTTGGTGATGCATAACCTATATTTGAGAATACCTACTGCTTGTGTGGTTAGACCTTACTGAGTGGCTAAAAACCTCAGATAGATTATTTTTATACTGCTAACTACCATGATTCATCCATTTCTATGCTCCAGGGAGAAAAACAGGAAGGAAACACTTAGTAAGTCCTCGATTTCATTTAACATTGGTAACAAGCGTCAAGCAAGCTGTGGGAAGCAGAAAAAACCTAACCTCATTCCAGTTGGAGTGGCATTTAATAAACCCAAGCAACTCTGGAAAAATAAATATACACTCAGAAGGTGGGTGGCACATGGAAGGATTACTTTGAGTTAATTAGATGTTGTGGAGGAGGAATATTTTTTGGGGGGGAGCAGTTTCAGAATTTCAGTGAACAATGTGATAGATACTAATTAGCCAATTATTTCTCCATAGTGGCAAGCAGCTTTCAAAGTAATTTCTTTTTCCGCAACTGTCACACCTCCTGTTAAGTGGCTAAGAAGCACCCCACACAAGCCTCAGACATAACTATTCTGACAGGACCAGTTTGCCTCTCAGCAGTAACACTCCTTTTATCTTTATTTGATAAGGACAAAGGAAGAGGGAATAAAGGCTTTTCCAGAGAATCAGGGTTATCTAAATTAGACATTTAAACACAACTGTGAGAGGCTAATTTGCAGAGGGAAGCTCAACATGCTTATGAGAAAGACTAGAAATAGAAACCACTATGAACATCCCAACTCAACATCAATTATGTGATAAGGCTGTCTACATACGGACTGTCATCTTTTTATTTGCTCTAAGCATAGAAGTCGTGAAACTATTAAGTACTTTCAGAAAGCCCAGAATTCTGTGATTCTTATTATAAAAAAAAAAAAAAAAAGACTAAGTGCTGGTTATTGGGAGAGAGAAGAAAGGGAGGGAAAGAGGAAGGTACAAATGATCCAGAAGACAGTAATTAGTATCATCTTATTAAGGCTACTATGGCAACACCAAACATGAACTAACCTGGAGAACCATACTCATGTCTTGGTAACCTACAGATCTTGGGCATCACTTCCATTAGGGTCTTGACATACTGAAGAATCGTCCCTTGTAACTAAGAGAAAACAGATGTGTGTGAACATGTCAGTGTTATTGAACTAAGAAACTTTACAACAAGCTGCATTCAAACCACACATGAACTGAACAAGCTCTAAAAATCTTACATTTAATTCTGTCAGTCATCATTTTCAAAAGGGCAACTTCTTCAAATGAATACAGTTGCGCTTTCCTTCATATGGCATTAGCCACCTTTTGCTACAGAAAGAGTGGCACAAGAGCTAAGGCCAGGAAGGCAAAAAAGAGGAAACCGTGTTCTTCTCTTGCAGACTGTCTTTATTGTCTAACCAACTTTTAGATTTTCAGTAAAAAAAGTTGCATTTGAATGCCTTCAAATGCAACAATAGAAAAATCCTTAGCATTAGGTATGTCTGTAGTAGCTCAAACTGGCTATTCCAGACATACCAGTTAAGGCACAGTGGCACAGTCCCAGCCTACAGTCAGTCTGTCTTCCTCCCACTGGACACCTATCTGATACCCATCTCCCTACACCTGAGCAACTGCATCAGGCATCAGCAAGATACTACCTTTTAATTTCCTTTATAAATGCCCAAACATTCAAAGCTACCTTTAATGAACTGAGATGATTTATCACTTAAACAAATAATTTTTAAAAATACCACAAAAAATAACAAACGAACACTCAACCCCAAACCACAAAAAATATCTGTGTTTTCCTCTTTTCATGAAGATTAAACCATAATTCGCCTTCCAGCAGGCTCCAGCCTTTTCAGAACATCAAAAATGTACTTAGAACATTGTGGGAATTACTGTAAACAAACTGCTGAATGTCACAGAATCACAGAACGTTAGTCCAACTCCCCTGACAGAGCAGGACAACCTAGAGCAGGTCGCACAGGAATGCATCCAGTTGGGTTTTGAATGTCTCCAGAGAAGGAGACTCCACAACCTCTCTGGGCAGCCTGTTCCAGTGCTCTGGCACTCGCACAGTGAAAAAGTTCTTCCTTATGTTCACCTGGAACCTCCTATGCTCCAACTTGCACCCGTTCCCCCTTGTCCTATCACTGGACATCACTGAGAAGAGCCTGTCTCCATCCTCCTGACCCTCACCCTTTACATATTGATAAACATTAATGAGGTCACCCCTCAGTCTCCTCTTCTCCAAGCTAAAGAGACCCAGCTCCCTCAGCCTTTCCTCATAAGGGAGATGTTCCACTCCCTTAATCACCTCTGTGGCTCTGCACTGGACTCTCTCAAGCAGTTCCATGTCCTTCTTGAGCTGTGGGGCCCAGAACTGGACACAATACTCCAGATGTGGCCTCACCAAGGCAGAATAGAGGGGGAGGAGAACCCCTCTCGACCTACTAACCACACCCCTTCTAATGCACCCCAGGATGCCATTGGCCTTCTTGGCCACAAGGGCACATTGCTGACTCATGGCCATCCTTCTGTCCACCAGGACCCCCAGGTCCCTTTCCCCTTCTCTGCTCTCCAGCAGGTCAGACCCCAACTTATACTGATACACGGGGTTGTTCTTTCCCAGATGCAAGACTCCACAGTTGCCCTTGCTGCATTTCATTAAGTTTCTTCCCACCAAGTCAAGTGTCTGAAGTGAGATTATGCAAACAACAGCTATCCCCTGGTACAATTGGATTATTTTGGCCGCGTGCTCCTTAGAGGAACAGGGAAAGTCAGGAAAAGACCATTCCTTTGGCTTAAACTTAACTGCAATGCATTATGACTGTATACATAGATACTAAAAATTGAGTGAACAGCCAGCCCCTCAGCCTCCTCCTAGCTGGAGAAAAGGTCCCTTCCAATACAAGATAGCCAAGCTGTATGGATAACTTTTTCAATAGATGTTTTGAGCACTCTTCTAAATAGGCTTGATGCCATCCATTGCTAGATCTAGCACAGAGATTAAACCTTCCTCGTTATTAAGGCATCATCTGTCAATGATGTTATTAATGAAAGTCCTGAAGTTAGGCAAGGCAGAAAGCACACTCCAGCTGTTCTCAAAAAATATCAAGAAAGTGAATTTACAGTACAACCTTTAAGCTGAAATTAACTAAAGTTGAAACATTCACACTTTTCCAGAGTTTAGGCATGACCTAACAGCACAGGTTTCCATAAATTAAATTCATCTCCAATGCAGAATCCAAGGTTTTCAAAACACTGCTCAGGCTACCAAGGCAC
Source organism: Aegotheles bennettii (assembly GCA_013398125.1). Classification (NCBI taxonomy): domain Eukaryota; kingdom Metazoa; phylum Chordata; class Aves; order Caprimulgiformes; family Aegothelidae; genus Aegotheles; species Aegotheles bennettii. The sequence goes on along the minus strand of VZRW01000875.1, from coordinate 124,928 downwards.
ATCATCTATTGCTTTCATAAGACATTGAGTACTCTCAAACACAGCTTATACTGAACTTCAATGGAAGTAACATTTTAATTAGTTTTTATCCGAGATCTTACTTTCACTTCGTTTTTCTTGAGACATTTCCTATCAGAAGCCATTTGGGATAGCAGAAAAGGAAAGACAATTGGCATACCAGGCTCTTGACAACTTTCAGCAACTCCTCCATCACCACAGCAATGCCCTGATACCCAAGAAGTCTACAGATGACTTTAAAGTGAGGGGGACCAACAAAATTCCTGTAATTGCTGTAGATGCTGGAATATGCCAGATTCAACGCCTGAAACGAGAGAACAGATAGGATTAATCACAATTTCAGATGACTGCATCTTTATAGGAATCTCATTTAAACAGCATTTTAAAGCATATTAAAAATAAAATAATAACTTTGTATCTCACTCTCTCTCCGGGAAGTTAAAATACAAAGCTTCCCTTTTGTAAAGCAGGAACTCCAACCAAAATGTCTATATTAGCAAAAAACAAAAAAAAAATTAAACACTTTTTTCCACCAGACATCATCCACTTATTTATAAACTCACCAGCATCTCCTCTTTTGTATTTTCCTATTTACACAGGTATACAAGGATAAAAGTAGCCAATGCCACCGTTCAGATCCCTGAATTTGAAGCACAGTCTCTATTCTTACGTTGTTCATTTTACGTGCAAAACATCTTGAAAGAAGTTACTTCAATTTTCAGTTCCTAATAGGTGTTTTAAGTCTCTGAGAACTACAAGAAAACAGCCTTCTGCAGTTACTGCTCTCTGCAATTAATTAATAAGGATCTCTGTTTTTCAAATCCCTCAGCTGTACACAAAATCAAAGCAGACCCAAGTCTCATGGATTGTATAAATAATAATAATAAATAATAAGTAAATGTATAAAAAACTAATGGACTGCATAAATAGGATCAGGTGTTTTGCCATATTAATGACTATTTCTTCAAAGCAAACACAGCTGTACAGACTGATGCTGTGCAGGGATTCAGGAACTGCTGGCTGAAGCCGTGGATCACAGGTGAGTTAGCTAACTTAATATCCTCCACTTCTTTAAGTGGGTTGTTCTCCTAATACCCCAAAATTTAATTTTAAAAGGAAAACTTGTCAACCTTTCTGAGCGTTCTGTTGTGTTTCCTTTTTTGTAGTTTTCATTTTCTCTTAATATATGCATGAAAGACAACATACTCTTAGACTTTCACCTCCACACACATCAGCTGCAACAGAAAATTTTCCTTCACCAGTATGCAGGAAGAACATTGACCTTCCCTCCAACGCAGATTCTACCCCAATTATCCATGCAAATCAATACCAGATACTGTAATATAAGGCATTGCACAAAGAAACTACTAGGAATTCAAGTAACAAAACTCTACCAAGCTCTTGGAGGATTTTAGTCTCATAAAAGAAAAGGACTTACAAATAATCTTTAGAAGAATTCGGGATAGAAGATACACATTTTTATTCACGTTTTAAATTGATATAAATACCAGTTTCCAACATGCTCTGAACTGTGGACTCAGAAATTTAAAAACTGGATTCTAGACTGACATATAGTGAATGCAAATTTGGCAACAGGTAAACACTTCTTGGCCACCTTTTGTGGATGCCTTAGGTGTATTTCACAAACCCTCATGGACCAAAAATTGTTGCATTATGAAAGAAATTCATGAAGGCATAGCTTCAGAAGAGACCCCATCTAGGACATAACACGAGAGAACTAGAGATCCAAAACCAACTTTCTGAATCAGGCAACTCCTGACTTAAGTGAGAAGCTTTGTCTATGTTATTAAAACACACACAAAGAAAATTACATAAATTTTTATAGTGCTTCAACAACCACAGAAAGTTATAACCAACAATTTATTTCTCTAATGTGAAAATTCAAGAAGTTGCCAGTACTGGAAGTGTTTAGCTGTATTTCTTATGTGCCTGAACTTCTGTCTCCATCTGCATGAAGAAACTGTACAGCAAGGCACCTTGGCCTTCAGAAGGTGCATTTTGGTTTTAGTTCATTTGTTTGTTTTTTTATCTTGAAGGTCCTGGTGAACAAGAAGCTGACCACAAGCCAGCAGCATGTCCTCATGGCAAAGGTGGCCAACAGCCAGCAGGGCTACATCAGGCAGAGCACTGTCAGCAGGTCCAGGGAGGTGATCTGTCCCCTCTGCTAAGCATGAGTGAGCTGCACCTGGAGTACTGGGTCCAGTGATGGGCTCCCCAACACACAACAGACATGGCGAGACATATGGGAGAGGCCAGCTGTGGGCCTCAAAGATGATTAAAGGATTGGGGCATCTTTCCCATGAGGAAAGGCTGAGAGAGCTGGGACTGTTTAGCCTGAAGAGAAGGCTCAGGGGGATCACATGCACGTGCATAAGTAACTAATGGGGGGAATACAGATGGTGGAGCCAGCTCTTTTCAGTGGTGCCCAGTAGTAGGAGCGGGGCAATGGGCACAAACAGGAAATCCCATTTAAACATCACAAAAAGCTTCACCACTGTGAGGGTTGTTGAACAGAAAGGCTGTGGTGTCTCTGTCCCCAGAGACCTGACTGAACATGACTCTGAGCGACCTGCTGCAGGTCACCCTGCTCTGGAGGGTCCTCTGAGCCATCCATCAGTCTGGGAAATTCTGTTCTAAGACTGTGAGCTTGTGTTGATTTTTGTGGAGGAGGGCCGTTCCCAAATATTCAGCTATCTTTTCTGTGAACACAAACTAAAATAGACACTTGGCTAATTATTAGACTCCTGATACAGGGCACAGTTCTGATATTAGATCAGAGCTAGCTAAAAGGCTAACCTTCAAACATATCCCACTGGGTGGACAGCCTAAACTGCATCCCTCTGGTACAACATGTACGTTTGCATAGCTCTCTGCTTACACGAAAGGGGTCTGTGGCATTGACAGGGGAGAGAACTGGCAAAAGCTTAAGAAAATGTGTGAAGGTGAATGTCCCGATACACTGAGCATTGATACAGTTGCCTCTGAGATTTAATCTTTCATGTTAGATGTTTTCAGTCAGGTAGGTCTCCACAATAAATGTGTCCAAACTATCTACTTCAGCTATAGCGCAAGGAGAATTTTACTCTACTGGGTCAAAGCATTTTACTGCCGTGAGGTTTAGAGGAGGGAACTCCTCTTCACACAACAGAAATTCATCATAGAAAAGTAAGCCCTAAAACCACGATTTCAACATTTAAAAACTCACCAATACTTAACAGGAAGAAGTGAGTCCATCTAAAAATACATCTAAATATCCTTTAATGTAACCCTCATTGGGAAGCCCCTAAAACGGTCCATCTGTAAATGCTGGATTACCGGAGCTTTATAAACTGTGAAAAGAGATTTAGAAAACACCATCACACGCCACTGCTGCTTCTCCCCCGTAATGCACAAAAGCATAAAAATCCTTTGGGAAGAAGCCACTAACATGGGGGGGAGGGGGGAGGAATGGAAGGAAAGAAGAAGAGAGCGCTTTTTTTTTTTTTAAGCTATGCTTGCTCCCCCTCTACTTACATTAAAAAAGGGGGAGAGAGTTGCCAGCTGCTGATGTCATCAAAGTGCTAACATTAATCACTCACAGCATCACTCCTACAGGCACAAGAGCATATAATAGGGATGTTCAGGCAGTACACTGTCCAAGGGGAGGCCAGCAAAACAACGGGGGAAAAAGACATCATTTTTTCTCCTGTATGTTCTTTGAAAGCAAGGCAGCGTCACCTTTAGACAAGATGTGCTCTTGCATGAATTTCAGTGGAAGAGACAAAGAAACCATGCTACCAGCAGAATCGGAGAAAAAAAACTGAAAGCACCAAGCAAGCAGAGATCAGGCAGGAAATAACTCATGTGGGAAAAGGATACAGAAAATTTAGTGCTCGTGTCATTTTCGCAGAAGCATCACCGTATGAAAATTCTGTTCTGAAATTTCCATCAGGAAGTGACAGTAAGTACTGACTTTATAATCTATAAAACATCAAATGAGTTTTCCAAACATTTACATGCCAGTAATTATGTGTCTTCTAATAGCTGATGTTTTGTAACAATAGAAATGTATTATTGTTATTTAATTAAAATTCAAACATTCTACTTAGAAAATGCTGTGAGGATGAACTATTGTTTCTAAATTGTGTTAGGAAGTCTTCTATAGAAAATAAATTGTAATTTTAAGTAATTGGAATCTATCAGCTAAAGAGAATACAATTGAGCAAGTAAAAGCTCTAATCTCATTAATGCACTCGATTTTAGTAACTGCAGAAGTTGAGCAGATGCCAAAATGTGTCTGTCTAGTAAGTTTATTTGATAGCAAACTCAATTCCTTTATACTGTTGCCGTGTCAAAAATGGTGAACTTACCACACTATTAGAATAGCAGCATCTACCCAGATCTGTCATATCTAAGGTTTTACATTGTAATGAAAATAAAAATACATCTTTTTCTTCCCACTTCCCAATAAGTATAATCCAAAAGCCACGAGCAACATTTTCATAAACAGTCAAAAGAATTTTACTATTAATTTAATGTAACTATTAAAATCCCACTAAAATAATATACATTTTGTCAGCCTCCTATCTAGTATAAAATACAATAAAAGTATTACAAAACTATTTCAGAACATGTTATGAGAAAATCTTATAAGCTTTCTTCATCAGAAGAATTTTCAATAGTCAGTAGTTATTTAGCCAGAAGGCTCAACATCTGAAACCTGATCATAAAAAAAACCCAAACATCATTTTCATACTCAAGTCAAACAATGAAACAGTGTTACTGTCATAGGCATTTATGTTCATTAAAGAAGTAAGAAACTTTGACAGTGGAAAAAAACTTTCACATGGGTGCTACTAGAAGCCGACTATTAAACTAAAAGAGAATCAGATTAAATTGCTGCAGTAGGCTCTTTTTCAAAAGTTACCCTCACAACAGTGAAAGCAAAAAATCCTGCCAAAAGAACAAAAATATACACTGTCTGCTATTAAGGTTTGTTTTGTTGTAAAATAACAGTTTTAACTAAAAGACTAGCAGGGCAGAGGCCAATTTTTTGTCCTGGAAGGAAGATATTGTTTAACAGAAGTATTTAGAAAATTGCAGAAAATAGATGTTTTCTTTACACTATTTACAGTGGTAACACAAACTCAGAATCTCAAAATCTTGTCAGGTTTTCTAATGTTAATTTTACTCTGAGGAGGTATATTATCTCAGGACAGCCAGACTATGAAATTACATACAATTACTTAGCACAGAAAAGAATATTTGTTTCTTTTTAAAAAAATACTATTTACCCAAAGGGTATGCTATAGCAAATGTTGTATTTCACCAACTAAACCTAGCTTGAGAAAGCTTTTCTGAGAGGAAAAGCTATAAATGTGCTAGCTCGCCAGCAAAAAATGGAGAGTATCGGGGAATGAGAAACTAACATAAAATTATATTGGAGACAAAGTAATATCTGGCAATGTTTCCACGTAATGTTTTGTTTTTCAATTAATGCCCAAACCAGACAGCGGTTCAATTCCATTTAGAATTCAATGCCATTTTTTCCCTCCCAAGAGTTTGACTCATAACAAAACTATGTTAAATATTACGGGTTTATTCCCATTTGAAATGTTTGTTTTATTAAACAGAACACTCCAGCATTACTCCAAAGGAGAGAGGCATTTATTAATGCACCTGCATAAGCTTCTGATGGTTTCTTTTCCCCTGTGGGAGGGATGTACATTTCAGAAATACAAAGCACATTTCACCTCTTCCCTTTATGGTCTCGAAGAGTCTTGTTTCACCTAATGGTATACCAAAGTTGACATAGAGGCAAATTTTGAGTGGGATGATGGGGGCCAGCGTCCCCTCATTCCATGTTGTGAGCACACAGTTTTCTGAAAAAACCCCAGGAGAGGAAGTGGTTCCCCAGCTGCTGATTCTACAGAACACACCATCTCTTACGGAGATAAAATAGAAGATCACCCAGATCACCAGGCAGCAGCTCTGGTTGAATTTCTATAACCATATATCTAGCCTTTCACTCAGGAAAAAAGTACAGAGTTTAAAATTCTCCAAACTTTATGAATTGCCACCTCTGATACAGCAGTACCAACAATAAGAGCAGAGTTTCCTAATAAACTCCTTTCCTAAATTACAGAGCACTACAGTTAAGATCCACACAACATCCCTAGTGCTGCAGCTTCTCACCTGGGAAACCCACATCTCCCCTTTCCACAGTGGTATCAGCATCACAAGAGAAAAAAACACCTGAAAAACCCCCCGATGGGAATAACCGTCCAAAACATCACAGGAAACACAGCAATGGTAATCTGGCCAAAAATGGCCAGTTGTACTGACACTTTTTACAGTGTCATGTACCAATCTAACTGGAAAAGCAATCTATCGCGTTACTCGAGAAAGAACTTTCAGAAGGAAGAGAGGGTGCCCACCAGCCGCTCCTCCTTTGTTGTAGAAAACCTAACCCCGCTAACAACATACATCGTGTGCGTGACCTGCCAGTCTGCCAACCCCTCCAGTGACCAGTGCAGAGTTTTTAACACGCTGGAACAAGACCTAGCATCCAAAAGCAACACCAAGAAAGATCTGGCACTGGGCATCTGGCTCACCAGCACCGTCCTGCTCCTCATCATCGCTGCAATCCTCCTCTACGGCTGCCTGCATCTCTATTGCCGCAGGAGACGCGAGCATTTGCAAGGGCAAGAGGAAACCTCCGAACAAGACCATGGGAAGGCATGGACCAAAAGCACAGTGTACACCTCAGAAGAGCTCGGCAGGCAGAGCCAAAGGATGCAGGACACCGAGGAAAAGCATCCAGGTGGCATCCAGCTGGCCACAATCATAGAGAATCCTTCAGCGTGCAAGGAGCCCGTCATGCCAACTTCCAAAAGCCGGGAACGAGTGCCAACAACAGGACAGTGATCTGCTATAAATTAGAAACCTTTTATCAGGGAGGAGATTTGTATTACGTACAACATGCCAACTGCTTCAAACACGTCGTGTGCACTGTCAGCACTCACAATGAGAAGCTCCGACTGCTCCCAGCTGTACCTCTGGTGTCACATCACTTTCCAACAGAGGTAGTCAGAGGCAAAGGTTCAGATTCCCAAGAAGTGAGAACTTCAGCCATGCTTCATCATTTAGAAATGAAGCATGTAGCAAATAACTGGGTTACATTTTGAGGGGATTTTCTGGTTGCTTTTCTTTAGTCTAAACCAGCAGAAAAACCATAAAAATGAATCAAAAGTGAGAAAGAGACCTTTCTATTCTTTTTAACTAGCATAAATTAAAACTGAGTGGAAGTCTTCAGATGGCAACCCAGACTGCTACACTAGAGGTAACGGGAACACACACCCCAAGTGCAGTGCTTTATCAGTGCGAGTTTAAGCCCCACAATCCCAACTGCTTCGCAAACTACACACTACAAACTACCACACTCAGACTACACACTTCGCCGACCATGCTGCCCCTCCACAGCTCCCATCTGAATGAGGTCAGCATGGAAGCTAAACTCACCAGGATTTTAATGGTATACTTTCGCCACCTGTCTTTGAAATTTCCCCTTGATCTAGAAACATAAGCAAGATAGCGACATTGTAAGGACACTTCCAATGAAGCTAAGGAAAGATTGTGGGTTATCATATTTTGCACTCTTCTGCACCCACCACAAGTCACCTTCTACACCCATCACAAGCTACCTTCTGCTCCATGGGCAAGGGACTCCCTGTAGAGGAAAGAGTTCTGAGAAGCAACTCCTGGCCCTTCCTTCTCTCTTTCCCTTTCAGCTCTAATGATAAAACTCATCCACCAACTGCAAATTTCTATCCATCCACAGGGTGTTTTGCGTAACCAAGAGGCAAGGAAGTAAAAATGTGCCAAACCACATTTTATTTTTGTAACAATCAAATCTGCTGATTATCTCACTCTGCCTTGAACTTCATGGCAAAGTGCCAAGATAGGCCCTGTGGACAGAAATCTGTTAACCCTCACAACGCAATTTGTCTGGGTTACGTGTACAAGTCACCCCCTAAAGTGCATCTGTGTTCCACAAAAACATTACAAATCTTAGTACTGCTATGGAATACGGGGTTTTTAAAAAACGAAGATACACTGTGACTGCAGGCATTTCAAACAGCTCTTGACAGGAACATATGCCTAAAGTCAGCTTTTGGTTGACACAGCTCAGTTGTACCAGTAAAGACTGGAGAACGGCTGGCTGGGCAGCTGCCATCCCTTTCCATCGTGCCCTGGAAGCCAAGGTGATACACAATTTTGGCAAGAGAGCTCCCGCCAGATATTTCACAGCCGGCAGTGGGTCTTTTCAGTTACCGTATTTTGACAACATTACCCACAACTTGTGAAAGACATCAGCTCTCATATTGCTGAGAAGACGCAAGCTGGCATAAGTTTGACACGTCGTCTTTGCTTTTTTCTACTAGAATATCTACAACATACAGAAATGTGTGCTGGATGGGGGTGAGAATTACTTTTAGAAAACACTTTAAAAGGCATCTTTACTGTGTTAGGTTAGAAATAATGTGTTCTCCACCCCCTGCATAGCATTTCCTCCAGCTGACATATGTTTTTCTTTGTCTTACACATCAGTCTTAAATAAATTGTGAAGATGGTAACAGTTTACTGCTGTTTCAAATGAAGGTGTTTCATGAAACAGACACTGAAAAGCTCTCTTCAGAGCACAAAGCCAACACTACAGGTTTACTGCCAAAAAGGGGAGGCTGGGTAGCAGAGACAAAATAAAATGCTTTAAAATGGTCTTGTAATCAAATTAACAGTAACACTTCTGTGACTAGGATTTCACCAAAGAGAGAAAAGATTCTTTCAGTGTTAAAGGGATGGAACCAAGATCTCTGCCAACATCTTGGACCCTTGAAAACCTGTTTACTTCTCTGCATCTCTGGTTTTTTATGTGGGTTTTAAGGCAGTCCTATACATATATTTATGTGCATTTATATTAGACACACACATATATACCACACTGAGAATAAGGAGCAGTTCAGACTTTTGTCTATTTTTGAGGCAATTCACCCACTGAATTTTGTTATTTATACACAAACACATATATGCAAAAAGATACACCTATGTATCAAACTGAGAAGGCAAGAAGCTACCATGGAACGGGTTCCCAGGAATGGGATTTACCTCATCTAAGTATAAAACCGTTCCACCCAAGGAGTTTACTGTGCACTACTTAGATAAACATCTATATCACTTCACGAGCAATGGACCATCTCGCACCCGCCACAAATGAGCAATGCATAAGGAGTGTCAGCTGACGTGGTCACACACTCACAGAGCTGTACGATTCTGTGTCTCTTGATCAGAAAGTTCTACTGCAGGTTCATTCAAGCGATTACAGATTCATTCTGGCAATTCTGTGTTTTGGTAGTTCACCATGTAGTTTTTAACAGTAGGGGGCAAACCTTCTAAGTGATTACTAAACTGATAACAAGATGCAACACAGTGTAAACTGATGTTAGTTTGCGCACCAGCAGTAGAGAAAAATCATATTCACATTGACAAGTATTTTACAAAGGGCTCTTTTTTCACAAAACAAGTGAGTTAGCATCTGCATGATGCAGAAGACATACAAACATGAAAATCTTTGGAAAATGTTGTATAAACTAGAAAGGAAACTCTTAAATTCTGGTCCACACAACTTCTATAAAAGCAAGTACTTGGCAAAGTTACTTTCAAATCCCCAGAAGAGACTCTTTCTTATATGTACATTATTAAGTATTTTATGCATCTAGCCCATGTTGCCAAATTTGTCTGCTAACATTCATTTCATTAATCCTACACACATTTCATCTGAGTAAAGGGATTTCAATGACCACACTCAACAATATTTTGAAATACTCCAGCTCACTTAAAAGGCTGACAAGCTTTTGCAGGTCAGCTCCTTCCCACCTGACAGTCCTGCTCCCATGTCAGACAGGAGAATTAAGTTGTATCTGTGGGTTTCTGTTGTGCTAATTGGATGGAGGCACTGCTCAGAAAACTTTAGATGTGGCAGAGAACGTGGACACAACTGTCTATGCAAAGCATCAATACACATTAATACAGACCAAATGCTTTGATCCATTTAGAAATATCTGGAATATGTGAACATTTTGAGATCAAAACTAAAAATTTCTTTAATTACTCTTAAGCAAGCACATTCTTCTGCCCAGGAAGTGTTTAGGCATTGCAGTCCAACACGAGTGTATGAGTGTACAAATGAGCAGGAAATCACAATGCTTTTCCCTTGGTCTAAATAAACACCACACATTGATAAAAAAAACAAAACAAAAAACCCAAGAAACAAACAAAAAACCACACACACACACAAAAACCCCATACACTAAAAACCAACCAACCAAACAAAAACTCCAAAAATCCCAAGACCAACAAACAAGTCCAATAAGGAAAATAAAAAGTCACATTCCTTGGCTATTCCTTCAATACGAAGTGGCCTAGTGGGAGGTGTGCCCGCCTAGTGCAGTGGGGTTGGAACTGGATGATGTTCAAGGTCCCTTCCAACCCAAACCATTCTATGATTCTATGAAGTGCTCACCTGAATATCTTGAGTAGTTCAAGAACTCAAAAAAGACAGTAAAATAAAAAATACATAGCTACTCCATACTCCACTGTTATCCAGTCAGGAAGCAATTCAACAATATAACTATTAATCAACCCAAACAAGGATGTGTTCTGTGACAAGCCTGACTATATAGTACACAGAATAATAATTATATCACATGCTAGAATTATATCACATGCCTCTTTCACGTAAGAATTACTGTTACTTGCTATATACAGTAGAAATGTCCTCCTAAAATTCCATTCAGATATCCTCAATTCATTAGATTCACGAACAAAATTATACTCTTGTAAAAATTTAAAACTACAGAGTGTCAAGAATATTTGCTACTATAGGTTTATCCAATTATGAAACTTGCTCCAGAAATGCTTCTAAGAACACCCTTGATTGCTCCTACTCATGTAGAAAAAAACCTACCAGATTTCTGAAAATGTATAACTCCGAGTAAAGACTGCTAAAGTAATTTTAATAATGTAACCTGACTGATAAAAAAGGGTTCCCCAGCTAATCCTCTGTCACTCACCCCACTGTATCATCACTTAGATAAATTAAGTTAGCAATGTCTACTAAATTCAGTGGGGGTTTAGCTCTTTACACTGCATCTGGTGAATTCCTAAAATAGTAAGGAACACAATAACTCTAATGTAAGAAAATCCCACTTTCCTATAATTTACTGTTCCCTGTTGGAGAATAATTCTATAAAACACTATTCACAGCACCAGACAATCAGCTATTACATTCCATATTAAAGACATGTGAATCCTTTTCTACCTCCTTTACATTTTAAAAGCGTGGAAGTTTTACAAATGCAGCAGATACATTAGGACTGAAATTTCTAACTTCTGAGCTATCTCTTCAGCTCTCAAAAACTAACTTGCTGGGCAAATCATTTCACAGAGGTTGCACTAGAATGCAATGTGCAGAAACTAACAGTAAGACTAATTATGCTCATGTTTAAGTAGGACCTAGATAATGAAAGTAACTAGACATGAAAATGACACAGCACACTTGTATAAATTACAAGGATACTTGAGTACATAATTTTAAAACTTTTTTTTTAGTTAACAGTCCTCTAATTTGATCCTTATATTTTTATTGATCTTTTCCATACTTTCATTTTGCACCCTGATACTCAAACAAAACAATGCAAAATTAGGAGTGACATATTGCTAAGTATTCTCTAATTATTTGCTGAAGATACCACTGTTGTTTTTTACTGCTGTTGGAAGTAGATCAGTATTTCTGACTGAATATTAAAAATGCAGATACATGTTAATGTGCTATGCCTTTAACTGTCATTAAGACTCGGGTAATAATTCTGAAGCATAAAACAATACAACTGCAATCATCAAGGAGAATAAACCTCTCTCTCCAACATACATCTCTCCTGCATACATGAGCATTGCACTGTGAATACAGGCTAGCCTTCCTCACTTAAGTAGCTCCATGAAAGCTCAAGACTATTCTATTGTGCCAAGTGCTCTCTCAACTTGTCACCCGTATAAGCTCCTTTCCAACCTCAGTACTGGTCATTAACTTAAGGCACAGAGTACATGACTGCACATCACACGCACTTCTACTGAAAATGTGCAGAAACCTTCTGGGCATTCCTAATCTGCAGAGCAAGAAAGATGATGCTAATACAGGAGACGAGATGACCAGAAAGCCAAGCTCATCACAATGAGGTACTTCAGTTGTAGATGCCAAAGATATGCCTCATGTTTTTTTTAATAATATAAGAGCTTGGTATCTGATAGTTTAGGATGGTCAGAATCTAGATTCCTTTTAAGTCAGATAACATCTGAAACAGTTTTTCCTATCTGTTCCCTTTTCTCCTGCCATCACAGTCTTCATCACTGTCACAAGGAAGCAGCTGCAGCCAAGATGGGCTCTTGTTCTCACTTCACCAGATGACTAATTAATCTTTCCTTCAAGTCTGCTCTGCTACTATAAGCAACTGTGCAATGCGTGGTGGTTGAGAGAAGGACTTATTTTTAGCTATGTCAGATAAGACTAACCATCAACTAATCACGTGCACTTTGGCTGAAACATATGGCAAGCTTCACTGAAAAAATCTGAAAAAGGCACATGTTGAATTTAAAATACTCACACAATGTATTTGAGTCCATTTTTAATAACTTTCCTATTCCATAATTTCTATAATTTAAAAATACACTTTTAAACATTAGCAAACCATAAATATAAAGGAAAATTAAATCCAACCTTTGATCCATAGAGATACTGCGGCTGAGCATTAGGCTGCTTATCTCTCTGAAACTCCTGAGAAAATGGTAGCACAGTCCGAACAAATCTATGAAAATAAAATAAAGAATTAATTAATTACACTTAGGTCAGTAGATGTGTGCTTAATGCACCCTACTCTATATAACACTGCTTTTGTCTACATATAAAACGAAAGCCAGACCAGTAGCCTTTCAGCCCAAGCTGAAACTGGGGAAGCACATAGCCTGCATTGTCCAGAAGCCTGGACACAAATCCTAATGCAATTCTCCATCACTTACTGGGACCCTGTTCTTCCAGTGGGTCCAAAAGATTTCTCACCTCTACTCTAGCCCAGTCCAGCAAAAAGAGAAGCAACTAAAAGAGGTAGCAATAGCCTCTCACAGAGAGTAAGGAAGTTCCTTGTGCTTCCAAAATTACATCCTTGAGAATGAACTACACCTTCAAAGAACATGACATTTCTATTTAATGTTTTGGAGCTTTGTTTCCCCTAAAGAAACTTACAGCAGGAGGAATATTGTAGGTTAATACCTTTAGAAAAAGGTCAGGAGGAAGGGTATAACCCTTGTGGCAAAATTAACATTTCAAAGATTTGATCCTACTTCAGTGTGAGCATATACCAACACAAATCATGTTTAGCTTTACCTTTGTTGTTAAGAGGACTACAAGACAACTACAAAGATACAGAGTACTGAAAAAGATAGGATCAAACAGCCCACCCCAAACTGAGGGCCCAAGAGCCTGAAGAATGATGTTTGGCAGAGCCCTGAAGGCACGAGTCCTCCTGTGAACATGCAGCACAGATCTGCTCCCCGATGTTGCTTGTTAACTGTGTAATACACATTTTGCAGCACTACAGCTTTAGTGCACAAAGAAGTTAATCAACATCACTCCAATTCTGATTCTGCTTATCTTTACCAAACCGAACAAAATTATTGGTGCGTGTGCTTACAGGCTGGATGGCTACTTTGTTTTTTAAATTGATAAAAAGGATTTCTTGGTAAATGGTACAAATCTGTATATACACAGGGGAGAGGAAAAACAGCTCTCTAAGAAGTGTACATCAAATGTTTGTCTCAAATAAGACTGTTCTGAGTGATAACTGAGTAAAATAAATACATCCAGGAAAAGGTTTCACGAAAGGAAGTTTGCAGTACATCATAATATCATAAGATACAATCATACCTTGATCTGTTTTTGTTTAAAATATGTTTGAATTTAAACAACACACAAAATAAATGATTAATTAATAATTTTTCCTAGAAAGAACATAGAAATTCTATTTTTAATACATCAATTTTCTAGCTGGAAACAAAAAACACCATGCTAATCAAAAATTGTTTCACCCAAACATGTATAAATTGCACTATGTTGCTTACAATTATTTCCACTGTGTTTTATTTCTGAGTAATCTGAATCATTCCTGTGAGAATCTACAGGTTTTCTGTATTTTTTTAACCTGCCCAAAAATAGATATACCCACAGTTTCAGCTACTTGTTCGTATGTATTTTAGTCCTGTCTTTCCAGAAGTACTCATACTTGCTGAAATCCAGGAAGTGCTTGCATTTAGAGCTTTTGAGGAGAAAACATTCATTTATGTGTATTGATTTTGATACTAAATGTTAATGTGTGTGTGTATGTATATATATATATATAATGCAAATCATCTTCCATTTACATTTCCTCAGTTTACGAGTTTCCCCCCTTCTCTCACATAGCAACTGAAAACTCCCTCTTAAGATTACTTGAATCTGTTCTCTACACAGACACTTCACTAGCGACTTTACCAGATGTGTTGTAAACATTTGATGGAATTCAAAGTAATCTGCAACATACGAGAGCCCCAGAGATTACTCTATTCTCCCTTCTTTCTCTCCAAATCCTATTCTTTTTCAAACTGACATCAATTTTCAAGCCCTATGAAAATCTCTAAAATGAAAGAAATCAAGAGAGATATCTTGTAATTTGAGATAAGACTGGGTTCCAGTGTGCAGATGTATTGGGCAAGAGGTAATTTGTTATCACTACATTAAAACCCTCACAAGGAAAAGAGTGTTTCAGAATATAAATGTGGATGCATCCCATGACTTGAGAAGCTGTAACTATTACTCCTTCTCTTTTCAAAGAGGTATTATATTATGAATATATTTGAATTACAGTGTCATTAGTGTCTGGGAGAGTCAGACTGTATTTGAATTGAGAAGAAATCACAGCCTCAGAAATCAAATACCAGAGAAATACTTCTGAGACACAGTCTCTAAGTTTCATTAGTTTCATACAAACAAAAAAATCTGTGTGTTCCCCAGTGCTCCTCTGCATTCTTGGGGGTTTCTCCATCTCTAATGTTTTAGAATAGTAGCAAAATGACCTGAAAGGTTTCTTAAAGACTTGAAGCAAGCACCTCTTTTATACTTTCTTGAAGGACATGGGGGAAAGATGTTGAGAAAGGAAGAAAGAGGTTAAGAAAAGGAAGTAGGAGCAAGAGCTGCAGTCAGTTGGTATCTTATGGTGTGGGGCTATGGCTAAGTACTGAGGACACAACAGGGAAAAGAATGAACCATTCTAGAAGGTATGTGACTAACCACAATATATCATCCAGATAAATATTACAGATCTCTTCTCTCAAAACTAAGGGCTATAGAGAAACCTTTACACTTCAGCATCATCTCCTATTCTTCAAACTTTTCCAATGCATGTGTGTGTTTTCTTTTTGACATCCTGCTGGTTGGCTTCCTACTGTTCCTCCTCCGAGAAACAGAAACATCTCTTTGAAGGATTGAAGCTCTTTGAATATCCGTGCTAAAGCTAGGCAAATGTTTACTTTCCCTCTGATACTGTTGGATGCAGGTTTTGGCATATTCCAAGATAATCGCTTCTTTCTATTTTTAACCAGTGTGGATGATCTCACAGAAATTTATCCATTTTAATCAACACAGGTTGTAAGCAGTCAAAGTAGATTAAGCAGATGAAAAGCCTTCTGGCTTACCAAAGCTTTGCAACACTAATCGCTAAAGGACAACATGAGCCCCAAAGTGAGTATTTTAGGAATCAAATAATTTTATAACTGTGTTTCCGTGATACCAACCAGGAAGGAGTTCGTAGTGAGCACTTCACAAACTACCCTAAATGTTTCTATGATTCTAATTACCATAATCTATTTAAGAAAATAAAGAGAAATCTGAAAGAGACCACTTCAGTCAATAATCCTGCTTCCTTGCTAATGCAGGCACCAGAGCAGACATACAATCTCATTCGTAAACTTCCTGAGCTTCACCTCAGAAGTAATATTGCAATCCTTCCTCCCTGCTCATACACAGTGTCCCTCTGCACTTCCCCATCTAATTGATATGAATACTTTTAACTTCCAGCCTTCTCAAATTAGCTCATCCTGTCTACCAGATCTAAGGGTAGCCCCAGACCTCCTCTCTTAGTGAATGCTAGATCTAACTCACCCTTCTTGAACACGAGTGTCAAGACAGAGAGAACAGAAGGCTACAAACTGAAGTGTGAGGAAACAGCAGACAGAACAGAGCATGAAGGTAACAGACATTCACCACTCCATTGCTATAACATTTCCTTTTGGCAGAAAGACTTTTTTAAAATTATTATTTTGTAGGTGGAGGAAGATAAGGTGCTTGTCAAATCTGATGGAGTATTTGACTACAGTCACCCTATGTTGTAGCAGCCTATATAACTGCACCATTTGGCTCTTCGTAGCAGAAAGTAGGTAGCTTTCACTGCCAGTGCTGTATTTCAGGTTTGCTCCAGCAGTGTCTGAAAGGGCTGAAATTTTTTCTGAAGAGTGACTATCACAGAGTATATGCAAGACAAAAAGACACAGCTGTTCTCTTGTGAAAACTGATCTTAAAAGCAGCACAAGAAAGTCAGAGCGCTTGCAAAGGGAAGAGGGAGGCAGGCAGAAAACCGGAAAATAAAAAGTTGGTCTTTTTGTTCATTCTGTGACAAATCTGTACCCTCAAAATAAAAATGTCATACCGTATTTGAAAAAGTGCTATACACATGAATTTTTAGCAGAGAATACAGATTTGGATAATGTGTTGAGAGGAGATGGAGCTACAAGTCTGAGTACAGTCTCAGGAAGCTTGTATCATTTCTGTTAAGGCGGCACAGAAAATTCTAAGTCCCAATAAATGTCTAGGCCATCTCCTCCACTCACTCCTCTGTTAGTCCTGAAAACAAAATATACTGTCATGGAAGGAAAAGACCAGCTTAGAATAGAAAAAGGAACACTACAGATAGTGAAAAAAGAACAGAGAACAAAAAAACTGGAAGTTGTTCTTGTGTCATTTAAACCCTCTGGACAGCCCTAGTCCTCCTAACTCCACAAATATGCAGGGCAATGAAAAGAAGAGAAGGCTCTTAAAATACATCCCAAGCAGCACAGAAAAGACAAGAGGGAAATGGCTGCTCATGGTTACTTTCAATGTAAGAACTGGCAGGCAACGGCTTGAGAGCACACAGCTTCACTGCAGCCTCCACTACAGCACATCATGAATGCCAAAACCTCACATAGCTTTAAAAAAAAAAAGGACTGAACAAAGCAATGAGGAAAAAAAATACCTGTACACTGCCAGAAGTGCACTAACATCCCACCATTTTTGTTTTACAGAAACATCTGATTGTTGCTAGAGGCTGCCGCATTTCCTGGGAGAAAAATCACCACCAGCCTCCCTTGTTTTTATACTCAGCTTATGCATGGCTGCTGGTGGTGTCAGGACATTGGGCTTTGACTTCACCTGCAGGTCATATGCTCATGCCACTATCCAAAAGTTTGTTCTCTTTCCTTCCTGATCAACAACAGGTGGATTAAAAAAACAACCCAACCAAAAAACACTTGGACTTCATTTCTAATGCCCATCTGCAGAGGTCCCCCTGCTCATCTCCCCATTCCTTCTCCACAAACTGCTCACAGCCTGGACATGGCTGTGCAGCTGGCCAGCACTAATGAGACTAAACTTCATAAAACTGGCAACTGCAATTATTAAATTGATAAATCTTTTAATAGCAGCCTCACTGTTTAATCTCAGTACATTATCAGATATAAAAAAAATTCCTAAGTCCCAAATAATTAAACATACTTCCGTGTGAATAGCCTTAGCCTTTGAATCAAACCTTCAGGGTTTCTAAATGCTCTTTTACAAATGTTTGAAATCATCACACTCAAGCATCCTTAGGAAAGGAGCTTCAAAAGGTACTGGATACAAGTTAATCTGACCAAAACATTAACTCTAAAAGACAGACCCTTACACCTAGGCTGTGGTCAAACTAATGAAAGGCAAGCCCCAGGTATTATACATTTCCTGGGAGCTGTACCTCCCACCTCTCACCACCAAGCAACCTCTCTGGTTTTCTTCATATTTCTTTCTCTTCCAGCCTTTCATTGTTATTTTTCTTCCTTTCTTTACACAGAGCTTTTACATGCAAGAAATCACCTATCAAGAGTCAAGAATCAAACTAGCAGCTCTCAAAGAGCTCTTCACTGTGTACTCCTGTATTTGCACACAATGACCTGTACAGCTGAATGCAGGGAGAGCTCATCAGCTTAAAGTTCATGCTAACAGCAAGGCACAAACAGACATAATGAACGTACACAAGAACTATAAAAGGGCTAGAAATGCCCTGTTCTCTCTGCCAGTAAAATATCAATGGGCACCATATAGTGTGTGCAACACACACACAAATCTCTCCACACTGCCGTTTTTGACTGAAACTAAGTCAATTCTGTGATGAAATGGTACACATGGTACACATACTGATTAAGATCTGGCTACTTTTATGATCTCGTAAGTTCATTATCCTGAATTAATGACCTGACAAGCTTGAGGATCAGCCTAACTCAATTTGTGTGTACAGATTTTAAACAGACAAGTAACAGGATCCCACTAGTGTCCTTTGGCATTCCACACACTTCCCAAGCACTGTGGTCTGCAGCACAGCAGTCCTTATAGGCAGGATGAACACAGACTGAATGGCTACAGGAGCTATTGAATGTCTTTCATTAAAACTGACAGGTGAAGGATCAGCATTTCATCAAGATTTTAACATTATGCTTATACGATTCTTAATACATTGCACTGAATATTCCAATACTGATCTCCACGTATATCAATGCACAGTAACTTCCTTGGAAATACATTCCACTCTCCTATGTACACAGATTCATGGAACAGAAATGTCTTGGCTAAAACGTAACCACAAAAAACACTTTTTTTTTTGTACAGACAGAATCTTGGATCTAAATGCAACATAACCATCACAGAACATGTCAGACAGTGAAAGCTCCCCAAGGAGACAGTGAAAGATGTGAACAGGTTTCCATCTCTTCCTACAGCTCACCATACAATATCACTACTGTCACTTCATAGTGATTTAACAAAAATCTGAGTAAAGGCTAAAAGCAATACAAATCCTAAAATCAGCACACAAGCAGGAAGCCCAGAAATTCAAACTCCCAAGCACTGCACACCTTCCACTCATTCCAACTTCAGATCCTACCTTCCTCTTTCTATTTCCATTACTCTCTCTCCTTAAAGGCTGTAACTGTAGTTCAAAACACTGAACTCTTCCCTTCTCCAGTAAACAATCCTTTTCATCACATTAACGCAGAATCGGGAAGATAATTCTATTTCCATCGTCTCATAGTTGAGGATCCTCTGCCAAAGTATCTTCCTGGTATGCACTTAGCAGTATTTTTGGACACGCTTTACTTTTCAGCATATTGTAGCTAAGTCATTAAAATGTCACAATTTGGATGTTGCAGTTACATTTGACTTCTATTGTGGACAAATAACAGGTTTTCATACATTTGACAGTACTAAGTAAAATGACTCATGCTGCTTCACTTCAAGTGAAGCATTAGAAGTGGAAAACACACTAGATGAATGGAGAGGACTTGTCAGCATTTGCTAGAAAAGAAGTTGCAGGAGGGTGGTAGAAGAACCACTGCAAACCCAAGGCTGCCATGCTAACCTGTTAGTGGACCCGTTGTAGCAGTAGTTTGGAAGGAAATCATAATTGAGTTCCCAAAAGACATGAAGAGTGATTCTTCCATAAGGGGCCGACACATTGTGATTGGCTTCCCTGAACATGGCATCAAAGCTGTCCAAGGTCATGTATCTACTCAGAAGCTTGTGAGTCATTTTGTTTATCTCTATCAAGCCATCCAGCTCCTACAGAAAACAAGAGGAAAGAAGTGCATTTAATAAAAAAAAGTAAAAAAAAAAAAAGTAAAGCAGTGCATTTAATAAAGTGGAGAAACTCAACTAGGTACATAAATAGCCTTGACTAAATAGAGATCTAAAAAGACGTCAAAATGAATAATTTACTCTCTGCCGGGCTCTTACTTTATTGACAAGAGCTGGAAAGACTCAGTGCTCTTGGAATTGTTTTGTATCTATCTCCCAACAAAACCCTCTGAGACTTTAAGGGTTTTCATTAAAATCAGTCCATGCTGCAGATGGGTCTCAAACGCAGATCTGTGCCAACCCTTCTTCCACTGACCAAAAGTTAAAACTCCAACATTTAAATGAGGTCAGACATAGGCCAAGAAGAACCTTCTGGATTTCCTACTTTACAAGCTATCACAAAGTAATTTCTGCTCAGTAGGGCTCTGGTGAACTAACTTTTGTAGTAGTACTAGTAGGGGTAACATCACATTTTCCATAAATACTTCCCATGATTCACTCCAGTGAAGAATGTACTAAGATGCAATAAAAGACCAGACCAGACATTTGCAAATGTTGTGAAGGTATCCAGAGTGTCACTAGCTCCAGCCTACACAACTATATATGAGCACTGCTTTTCATAATGTTTCTCCTGTTGACAAGAAATTCCTGGTATGGTTTCTGGCACTTTGAATAAAATAAAATTAGATTAAGATATAATAAAATAAATAAAATAAATCCATCTCTGACATCAGGCACCAAAAACACTAAACACAAAGAACTCCACGACTTGCTCCAAAAAACCCCCCAGACACTGTTTTTAAAGACTGCTGTGCAATGACCTAGTAAAGGAATGTCCAGTGGCTTTGTGTTTGTCTGTGCATCGAACTACTGGTCATCTTCCCATACAGTGCTGTCAGATTTAATTTCTCCATGTTTCAAAGAATTTTCAATCCTGTGAGTAACAATTACTTTAAGAAAAATGAAAAAGAACTGCTATGATTGTTATTTTAGTATTGAGTCCAATCTGAGGGGAAAAAATAGCTCAGTCTTTTAACTACCTTCATTTAATTTATTTAGCTTGAAAAATAGCAGAAATTACTGATTAGTTAAGCTACTAGTATCAGTATCTCACTAAGAAAACTAAGCAGTTTCCAGCAGAAATTATTTTGCATTAACAAAAAAAAGTAAAAAAAAGGGGGGGGGGCAGGGAGCAGCATGGTAGAGGGACAACACCTTAGCCCTGCCACTTTCTAACTCAAGAAAGAGTCAGAACCTGTGACCTAAGGAACACATCAACAGTTTCTGTTCACCAAGCCACTAAGAAAATCCTGCACATAACAACAAAAAATTATATTTCAATAATTAAAAGGTTGTAACACCAAGTGCTGAAAACTCAAGAGGCTCTACGGGCTCAGTATTTGATTTATCTTCAGTAAAGAATGAAATTAAATCAAGGTGCATGCACCACTGAATGACAAAATCTCCCTGGTAAACTTATTATGGAAAGGCTTTTAAATTTTTTTTTTCATTCCAGCAGAACTGAATACATCTGACATTTTTCTTGTTGACTATTGTCAAAGTCATGCCGCCTGGAAATAAAATTTGTTTTTGAAGAAACTAACTCAGAAAGACACCTCAATACTGTGCAGATGCTCTTCTTCCACAGGCACAAGTTAGATCTTGTTCATGCACAAGAAAATTATTTTTCTCATGCTACAAAACCAAGCTGCCTGGGTAAATAAACTCATTTGGAATCTACTAGACTCAAGGCTGGGTTTTTCTGGTCTGCAATTTATCTATAAGCATGGGCAGAAGTGGGCATTTACAAAAATTTAAATCACAAGAATGCTCATTCTCCTTGTTTCCTCATGGCTCCTAGTATACACCTTCTCTACAGGTGATGTGTACACCTCACTCCCAAGGCCCTCATTTGCAGCAGGTTTATTTTTTTTTCTGGACAAGCAAAGAACAAGATTTTCAGTCTCAACAGGACTGGAACTTGCAAAGCCCCATGTACGGCAGCACACCCCGGAGCAGTGCATCAGGTCAGGCCAAAACACTGTTTGAACAGAGATGCAGGTTAAGGCATGGGGAGAAGAAAATCATAGCACATCAGGATTAATCAAGTCCACAATATACTACAATGGCAACAGAAGATTTGCCAGTATAATTTCTGATGTAGCGGGAGGTGACTAAAAGAACGTCTTTTGCAAGACTAAGCTGGCTTCTCTGGTAACAGGTTTTGCCAATCAGTAACCAGACAAACCAGTTAGGAAACCAGAGAAACTTCACCCATAGCATTGTATGATTTCATGCTTACAGAAAAATTAAAACAGAACATTAAAGGGAAAAGTTTTGTTATTTTCCTATTAAGACTGCTTAATATTTTTCCAATTTATATATATTTGACTAAGGTTTAGGATAAAAAAAGATTGCTTTTTAGTCATTCAGCCTCTTCTCCTTTCAGGAGTGACTATACAATTATTTGATAAAGAGAATACTTAGAAGACTTCTAGCAAGACTGGAGAAAACCTTAAAGCCAGATGGCTCTCATTCTCAATGCAAAAGAAAAAAAAAATTCAAACAAAACTGGCATCTAGACCCCAACTGCACTGTTAGTGCTCTGGTAAAACGGCAACACAACACTCACCACAATGGAAGTCAAATCCTCACTTTCAAATCGACCAATTGCCAATTCCATTGACCGGTACATGGCTGCTGAAATTCGCTGAGTGATCAGGCGGTTCAGGTCTATTGACCTACCAAGAAGCTAAAGAAAAAAACACTATGAAGTTTTGAACTGAAAGTCAAATTATGATACAAGCTGTATAAGAACTATGAGATTCCACAGATTAACACACTCACGTGGTGAACTTGCATTCCAAACACACAGAAACAAAGCAGATGGACAAAATTATAAATTCATTAACAAATGAGGAATGACAATTTACATCCCAATTCTCATAAAAAGAAGTAAAATCACATGTTGCATTTAAATCTAAGTATTTATATCAGCATTTTTATGCTTCCATGACATTGTGCCGACAACATATTGAAACTGGTGAAAGATATTATTGGGAAGACAACGCACCACACACGACATTCCTTTATGGCTTGTGTTTGCTTAACTGCAACATACATTTCCATTAAAACAGGACCTTCTATGGGTTTTTTTCTTAGTTTATTCTTTCATATGACAAAAAAGCTGATCTCAAATGTCAGTTATGTCACTTAGGTGACAGAACATAAAACACCACCATTGGAAAGTTGGCAAGGAATTCAAATACAACAGAGTATGAGCTAACTCACTTGGACATGTCTCTGTTTCAGCAGCGTCTTGTAGTGGTTGTACTGCATCAACTGAATGGTTGCTCCCTGATTCTTGCATTCTGAACGTAATCGTTTATCCAGAAGCAAGCTATTAAGAAAGGGAGAAAACACTTGATGTGTATTGGACAGCAAAGCAGAGCAGAAATGCATGAATGGAAGTTCTCACTACTGCAATAACTACCTGCCAGCCATTGCCTTGTAGTATGCAAATATTTGGTCGGCCAGCTTGTAGACAAATTGGTCAAAACATAGGTTTACCTTGGAGGGAAAAAAAACAAGTGTGTTTAGAGATACTTAAAACAGGGAAGCTTATCCAAGATCTCTCACTGTTTATCAAACATAATTAAGAAAGTTAATGTTTACAAATTTCCCACTACAAGAGAAGACAGCATTCAGTTTTCAGCATTAATGTGAGGCATTTTGCACAGGTCTACAGGCTTCCTCACAACATATCACCCAAACAGTTACCCATCTTCTGGTCTGTCTTCTCAGTTTATTATCTCCAACTGTTCTGAATCTCTTATAATAGGTCTTGGCCTTTAGTATCATTTTCACATTCAGGTACAGACTACTTTTCTCCAGTACATACAGTTACTTTACCTCTGCCTCAATCTCATCATAGAGGAACTGCTTCTTAAATTTAGTAAGTGCATAATGAGCACTGTCATTATAAAGGTCCAAAGAATACAGAACATACCTGAATGAAAAAGAACAAAAAAAAAAGAGTTACACATCTATAGAAATTATGATTTGTTAGGATGGTGCAGTTAAGATGATGTAAGCCAGTCAATATTGTAATTTACATGTGGTTCACGCAAACAGGATCATTTTTTTGTTTGAGTTTATATAAGAAGTATCACAATTTCTCTCTAAGAAAGTCTTTTGCTAGTTCAAGAAATTGTATAGATGTTTGCAGTCTGAAATTTGTTTTCTAGACGTAGCTTTCCATCAAAATGGAACTATGCTTTCACCACTATGCATTATATTTGACATCTTTGAGGAGTAAGCAAGCAGAACTCATTCAGGGAACAACATATTTGGCTGATACAATGATACTTTGAGAATCTGGAAATTGGCATACATAAGCAGAAAATGTTATAAAGGTTTAGAATACCTCCTCAGTGACTGCTTGTTAAAACCAACTAAAGCAGAAACATTGTAATAAGAAAAGGCAATAATTAATAACAGTCATTCAGTGGAAGAGCACAAGTAGGTCTTACTCCATCATTGATGCCTCTTTGGTCTCCAAAATATGATCTGTCAGAATCCAAGGCATGGACATCTCAATGGGAAACTGGATTCTTCTGCCCATGGTCAGCTCTAAGAAGAATTCCCTGAACCACAGCTGGGACAGATCACAGCATTGCTGCAGGGTTTCTGTCCGAATAAATAAGGAAGAATTACACTTCTTATAGAAATACATGAGGAACAATACAACTGTGATTCTGATGATGCAATGTGAAACAAAAAAGCAGGCGTGAGTCACTAGAGCTATACATAGGCCAAATATGTAAACCAAATTCAAAACACAAAGCCCATGACTTTTTCAAAGAGTTTTGAACTCCACATTGGCCCACAAAGTAGTGCCTTACTACAGAAAAAAGTGTGGAAGTGGACCAGACTACCAGTTAAACAGAAAAGCTATGTACACCAGTAAAGGGAGATTTCTAGATTTCAGTCAGGGGCTGAGAAAGCCATACACTGAACTTGGGAAGCAGCAGACTAAGGAAACAAAATTGTACCATATCCACCGTCTCCCTCTGGAGGACTGAATCACTCCACATGTTCCTGTTGATTAGATGGGCAGGAAACAGCAAGACGGACACATGAAGGAGGGATTAAAACAAAAAGTTTCTAAAGCTGCTGTCAAGGGCGTGGGGGTGTACTTCCCACCTCTCCAGAAAACACTTCTTATACAGAAGGCTGGAGAACCAAAGTGGGAATGAACTTTTTACATTAATATCACATGAAGATCTTTTGAAGTGCTTTTCGCCAGTAGCATTATGGCTGACATTAACAGGCTCCCCCTTCTCTGAGGGTAAAGGAGTCCACTATCAAAACAAAAATGAAAGACAACACAGCATGGTGATGACAAAGACTAGATACATTCAATGTCAGTAGGTGAATTCTTTAGGACAGTATGTTTCCGATTACAATTAACTGAATAGTAAGAGTAGTGAAATGACATCAAATTTACCACAACAGAGAATTTGTTTCCTCTGTACTTAAAACAAAACAAAAAAAAAAATCCCCAAAACCACGAAACACAAAAACTACTTCCTTTTCAAAATTTCAATGTGTATAGGCTCATCTGTCCCTTGTTTATATAAATATGTACATAAAAAAATAAAAAAGGGAGGTAACAATATGAAATTTGACACATTATAAACAAATGTATAACAGGTCAAAACAAAAATCCCTCCACAATACTGAATATCACCTCTGAGAAAAAGTTTGGACAGACCACAAGTTTTTGATAAATAAACCAAAGGTAAGTTGACTTAGGCAATCGGAAACATTTTCCAGGTCGTGTTAGAGGTGTTAGGACATGCTAAGCTGGACACTGATCATCTACATATCTTACCACTGAAATTTATCAAATGAGTGTAGAAGAAAGACTCGCGATGGAATTTTTCTATGTCCAATATGGTGGGCCCCTCAAGGCTACTTCTCAAGGTTTTCTTGGAACCACTTTTGTCAGCAATGAGGGACTCTAACATAGTTCTCACCATGTAAAGCTGTATCATTAAAGGAAACAATTGTGGTGGAAAGGGGGGGGAAAAAAGGAAAATACACATGGTACATTAGTTGAGCAACACTGAGAATTACTATCAGTAAGCGACTGCTCCACTTCAAATTGAAAACTGGTACTGTGAGGGTAAAAGCCTTTCAGGCAAGAGGAAGAGGTGCAACACTAGCCTACATACCAGCACAAATGCCTACCCATGCCAAGGGGACCTCCACTGACACTTAGCAGCACACCATTTGCAGTGGAACAGTTCACATCACCACAAAAAGTAAGAGTAATAAGTAATGTCTTACCACCAAAGTTTAAAAGAGGTGGATAGATGTAGGACTGCCTCAGAAACTTGTGTGTCACATGCAATAGCTTTTCCAATCCCAGAGACTTGAGCTGCTTCAACAGCTCAGCAGAGTTTAAGGACTCTGTCATAGTGCGAATCATGTAGAGCTAAAAACCAACAGACAGGGGCAGGCAGGGGAGAGAGAATCCGTTAATAAAAACACATGGGTAAATAAGGAAGGGGAAACAGAAGCAGAGAAAACGTGTTAGTTTGTTAAAAATGAAAAGCAGCACAGTAAGCATGCAGAGGAGGACATAGAGAAAGGTTTTCTCATTCAGAATGATCACTGCAATCTGGTGCTCCCTCAAGCGAAGGGAAAAGGTCCCATTCATTTCAGAGGATGCTCAGAGAGCCATTCGCTTCTCAAATGATTTTGCAAAGATTTCCAAGTATTACCAATTCATACATAGCTACTTTAGAGCTGCATGAAACTGAGAAAAACCTATCTAAAATCAATATATTTGACCTGCCTTCCTCCCATCAACCAAGACAGACAAGCGTGCCAGCCCAAAAGCAGATAGAACCGTGTACTTTAAGCAGCCTGTTGCAACCAGTGAAACAAAGCCCTTAAACATACCGAGCACAGGAGAAGCACTGGTGGTGATATTTAATTTTCCTTTCCCTCAGAAAATTAGAAATCAAAACATTTTTTCCAATTCCCAAAGCAAAATCTTCATAAACCCATCTTACCACGATTTAAGCAACTTTTATTCCCCAAGATGATTATCCATACATGCTCCCTTCCCCACAGATTTTGGGTATTAAAAGATTGTCTTTACAAACCACAGTTGCCTTCTATTTTTTACCCAAAGTACTCAGTACCTAATTTTCTCAGATGAGCTATGAATACCAGACCATACACTCTCCAAACAAATCCACGAGGAAAATAAAAAGAATTACATGGAGGAAACAAGAATGAGCATCTAGGTATGGGATTACAATGGCTACCACTTGAAATACCTCGTTTTAGTGGCAGCAGTAGATTAAATAGATTCTAGAACAGTTTTATCATTCATTACAAACTGTAAGAGGGATCTTGTCAGCAGTCAAATACTCTCCCATATTTTACAGGCAATCATTTATATTATAAACATATTTTAAAGCTCCATAGACATCTACTGAACAATGGGATTTAACAAAAAATCCACCAGTCATACCAGAGATGGGAGTCAGTCAAGAAATAATTCAAATAGTTCAAAAATATTATGTACAAAACATTAGCTCAATGAGAAAATATTTCTTCCCAGGAAGTCAAATTAAAGAGATTGAACACTTTGAAAAATTATGCATCAGAGTAGAAAGTGACAGCAACCCAGGCACAGGATTTTGGTTAAGTATATATAATTTTGTAAATATAAATCTAATCAGAGTAGGTTTTTAGCATTAAAAAAATCAATTAAAAACTGCAATTTTTAAATAGTTCAGGCCAGAAAGAAAACATTTCATGCAGTAATTGTTGACAGATATCACAACCACCAGATAGGAAAATACCTGAGTGCTGGAGGGTCCCACTGCACGCCTTGGGACTTTGATGTCAAAACCACTTTTGGGGTCCTTTTCTCCCCTTAGAGCTGGATCATTGAACGGCTCGTGACCAGCTTCCCAGTCACAGACTGTCTTCCTGATGGCCTGCAAAACACTGAACACAATGCACACTACTTAAGATTGTTACACATCCAAGTGCACCAACAAGAACATTTTATTTTTTTTCAGCACTCTTCCACAAGTACAAAAACTTTGCAACATCATTCAGGAGCTCGGGGTAACTCAGAGCAACCACAAACAATTTGGCCAACAATCTCAAGAATGCCACATCCATGAAACAATTGCTCCATGCTGTTTATCAAAAAGGGTAGTCCAGAGCCCTTCTCCTCTGTCAGAAGAAAGTTGACCTCTGAAACTGGTTCACCAGAGACAAAAGTCACTGGTCAAGAATTCACCTCTGGGATCCTTCGCAAGCGCATCAAGCCATTTCGTTCTCCTAAACCACAAAAAGCAGATCATTCAATCAAACCAAAGTCCCTGGAACAAAAAGACTCTCCCTGCAAACTTGGTAATTTGGAATAATTTGCTTATTTTTAACTTACAATGGTATTTTTGTGGCAGTCAGAGCATTTAGCAATAGCCTAGTTAGCCAAAGACTTTCACCTCTAAGAGTTTTGCAATGAAACATGGGAGTAAACAAATGGTAAACAAGCCAAGATTAAAAGCAAACAATTAGGAACAAAAAAAATAAGGTAGGGAAATGCCACCAATCAGTGGGCAGACAGAGCAGTTGGAAGAGTAGTGTAAGGCTAATAAGCCAAAAGCAGCAGAAGCTGAGAAAGAAGGCAGGATGCTAAGAGGCCAGAGATAAGACTAAAGGGTGGGATGTAAACATGAGACACAAGGAAAGGAAACACTGGAATCATAAGGAAGGGAGAATAACACCTTTCTTCAAAAAAGATACTAGTTTTGCTTTCAATATTACAGCACTTATCTTTCTGCTTTCAATATTACAGTACGTATCTTTCCTTAAAATAAAAATAAACTGCAGGGAACACAAGACTTCCCGAGGTAGTCCTAAGTGGCTCAAGACAGCCTGGACTCTTACCTTGGCAGCCATTTGTTTTTGACTTCAGGCTTCTTCAACTTCCAATACATATGCAACCAAGCTAACTCTAAATACCAGACAGTCTAGTAGGGGAGTACAGACTTAGAGGCAAAATTTTACAGCTGTGCAATTCTGCAACAAATTTAGTAAGATTTGGAGGGAAGAATAGAGGAGAAGATGAAAACAAGAGCGCTACCTCTGAATGACATTTTTCTTCTTTTTAATGGCTTGTCTTAACGGCTCTCTAAGTGTGACCTGGGCAAAGTCCTGAAGAGCTGCATAAATGGTATGGCGAATGGCATGATTGAAAACACTTTCCATCCTTCCCATCAGCACCTGAAGACCTTTGATCATGGCAATCACCTGCAAAAAAGAAATAATAAATTGTGTATCTTTCTTATTTTGTTTGTATAACTGTTCAAAAAGCCCTTTTCAAAATACAGAATGCAAGAAAAGGAGAATTAACAAGTTTCAAAAGATAAAGGACAGTTTTCCTGTGTTCCTCCTACATACTGAAGGGAGAAACACATGCTCTTTCAGAGTCAACACAGGGCACGCTGTTTTTTTGCACTGGGTATAGAAAACACTTATAGAGAATGTGCTGCTTTGTATAGAATTAACCTCTGGAAAATCCCTGTAAAAAAAGATTCATCTTACCTCAACCAATGCAAACTTCTCCTCACTAGTATAATTGTATCTTGTTGCTCTTTCATATTCTTCTGCATTGTCAGGACAATCTTTATTAGAATATTTGTCAGTTGGGTGCACCAGCTTCCACGAATACTGCAGTACATGTAGCAGAACAGGGAGAAAAAAAGATAGGGAGGAAAAAAAAGGCCTGAGAAACACAAAACATTGCTGAACACAGATAACATGTTTTAAGAACTACTCCAGGGTTTTCAAGCATGGTTGAAAAACGGTATTTGGTACTATTCTCAAAACCTGCATAATTCTGAAACTATCATCTAGTGAAAACCCCCAACAATAATTTCCCTAACAAATTTTCTTGAAAGCCAGTGATCTTGTAATTAGCTCAAAAAATGCAATTCACACTCAGCAGGTAATGCACTTCAGGGTATTTTTCACTGAGAAAATGCTTGTGTAGGCAAAAGTTTCTTCTCCACTTCAAGCACAAGAAACACAGAGAGATTTCAGAGCAAAACAGAAAAAATCCATCACACCTACACACAAAACCAGAAGCTTCCAGCTTGGCCATATATTCACATTTAGAATTCAAAGGACAATGGAAAACTAGACAGAATTGTTTTGGGTTGGGTTTTTTTTTTAATGCTTACAACATTTAAAAGATGTTGAAATAGCTGTATTATCTGTGACAGTATCATCTGCACAGCATGCATTTCTCTTAAACACTGCCTTTTCAGTCACAGCTCAAAATATTCCTGAGTGGCATCAGGCTACAGGGTACACCTAGTGGAAAATCCTAGTCACATTCAAATACAATTTTCTCACAGTTTGAGTTCAGTGAATATTAAAGACTGGTTGATGTTATCTTTGCATAAGTGTTAAATTACAGAGCAACATAAATTTGGCTACTATAATGGATTAATCTTTGCATCAATTTACCTATGGCAAAGAAGAGCATCACACTCTGCAACCCAAGTGCTACAAAGAGGACACCAGGAAAATTATTAAACAAAGATGAGGTATTTTGGGGGCATTAAGTTGACAGGGTTAAGTTGGACATCAAACATATGCTGAAACTTTTTATGTGAACATGATGCATTTAACAACGTTCATGGATACAGGGTGAATGCAGAAGACATGTAAATAGGTAGGATACTCTAGATAAGAATAAATTATCAGTAGGAGGAGAGGGTGAACACAGACTTATAGGAGAAGTACGTAAGGGAATCCATACAAAGACAAAGAAAAGCAGTGGTAATAGGCAAAAAAACCCTGATGTGGGCCTCAGAGAAAGTTTGTTCTGGAACAGGGAGAATAAAAACAGAGATAAGAATGAGAAACTTTCTACAGAAATATAATAAAATAGAAAGATTGTCACTGTGAAGAGAGTGCTTGAATGCAGCAGTTTGCAATGATAGAAATAAAGGGAGCAAGGCCGGGAGTTATCAAGGCCAGAAATAGATGACAAGAACCTCTCTTACAAAGCAGAAAAGGAGAACAAGATTTTCACCATAAAAAACACTGCTGATTTAAATAGGAATAGGATAATACAGGAAAAAGCATGGGTCACCTACTGGCTTTTAAAAGAGGCAGTTAAAAATACAGAAGAGAAAGAAAGCTGGATCTCCAGCTATGCCCACTGTGACTGCACTGGATTCACACAGTGCAAATGGCTTGATGCTCCCTCAGACATCAGAGGCAGAGGAGGAGCAAGCCTGGCTTCTCTCACAATACATCATCTGTTTCAACCCTTCCTAGAACATGCTTTGGTGCAGGTAAGACACGCAGCTTTTATCTAAGTGTCTGCAGCGTAAAAAGGAGTCCTGCATCCTTCTGTTCAATTTCTGCCCCAAGCAGTTTGTTATTGGAAAAAACAGTCACTTTTCTAACTAGCATCTGTTCTTAAAATAATTAAAAGACAAAGAAACAACTCTGCAGGTTCTTTATTTCTCCTCCCTCATCTGTCAAATTTTCCTTTCCCCACATTTATTTTTCTTTTGACCAAAGCCTAATCTAAAGCCAATGGGAGCCTTTCCATTCATTTTTGTGTGTCAAGACCTTACATTCTCCAGCTTACTGAGCAATGAGGTCTAAACATAGCCAGTTGAAGCTGTTCTATCAGCCCTTCTGCGTATGTTGGTATGGATATTTCTAACAGAACATACTTTTAAACAAAGCTTAGAGGAAAATAATGAAGTCTTGGTCTACAAAATGTACATATCAAGAGCAAATTAAAAACATTTGATCAAGGCTCACATGGCTCCTATCCACGAAATACAACAAGTTGAACGTACTGTATGAGATTCTATGAGCTACTGGATCTTCAAAACAGGAACATTACTCCTAGCCTCTGAGAAATTCATGTGCCTTCCTCCGAGAATGCAGTGTGGAGTAGGAGAAGAAAAGGAGTGAAGGAAGAAGGGAATTAAGGTAACAAAACACAACACGCACATTTAATTCCATTAAAGCAAAGTCTGTCCAACCTCACCAAGCCATCTCTTTTTCACCTGGTTTTATTTCCAAGATAACATACCACTTCCATGACATGTGCACTCCACTGGGAGAGAAGCTGCAGACCTTGGAGAGAGAGATCAAAGAGCTTCCGATACTCCGCATCTGTTTTTTGAGCTTCCTGTCGACCAGACCCAGTCACTACCTAGAACATTATTAAACAACAACAAAAAATAAAATAAAAAAATCAAACGCACATCAAAACATTCTGCATCCAGCATCCATAGCCAAATTTCTACATCAATTTCTTTTAAGCATTAAACAGCAACATGTACCAACATCTGCATTAATATCAGCTGTTTCTTCCAAAGACTTACATAGTTAAACTTCACAGATTTTGGTCAAGTGGCACAAATCACTGGTATCCCTAATCATCAAAATATTATTGCAGATGAATCCAAGACATTATTAATATATATATTATGTTACAGGTTCTACATATGTAGTAAGGGCTAGACAACCTACTCCAAAAGAGATGTTAAAAGTTCTGGGATATACATCCTAGATAGATATAGAGAGGTATATACAAGCAGAAGAATACTGCAGTTTGTATGATGTATCATTATAATTTCAAATTTAAATAGTGTAAATATCATGCAGAGCCTGGGTACAAGCCCTGCAGCTAACTTTTCTTGATTCAGATGATCAAGCTCTGTCATTTACCTAGCCTTCTGATATTTAACAAAAACTTTTAATTAGTGACATGAAATATGCATGAATAGCTCTAATCCCACACACCTCACTGTTGCTGTAACGAGCCAGTTCTGATATGAAACGCATATGGTCATCTCTGATTTGGATCATCTGCTCACATATGTTGTACTGGGGACTGCTGCTGGAAGATGTGCACGTCCATCTGTTTCAGATGACAAAAAAAGCCCTACCTGAATCAGTTTAGGCAATAAACAGTGCAAGTGATACCACAAAGAAAGAACCACAATGACTTTTTAAGAAAAGCTTCCTTCTCTATTTGAGGCCTTTTCTCTCCTCACACCTCTACCTCTGACTCTGCACAATCCATTAGTGATGGATTGCCCTTCTGAGCTCAAACAGCACCTTCCAAGTCTTAAAAATTTTATTTTCTGTATTTTTTTAAGGCCGCTGCTATGAAATACAAACCAGCATCTCTCTTCAGGAGCATACACTTAAGGACAGGACTGAAGAGTACTGAGAGGCTGGCCAGAAGTATAGATATAGGCTACAAGATGCATCTAGTTACCTTCAAATTTTCATTACTCTTGTTTAATTATGAAGAGCCTATAGTATGCTCCCAACTATAAAAAAAAGGCATTGTCAAATACTATCAGCATGTTATCAAGAGGGACACAAAAGACATGCTACCAAGAATGTCATGTTAGGTAGCCCCATTTTTTAGTAGCTCAGTAGGCCCAGAGCTGTTGATTTTCTCTTAGGAATTACATGCAGGTTATGTGGTTTTTCTGCAGGAATTAAAAGGCAAAGCACTACATTCTAAATCTATGTAACTGCATGGAGAGAAGGTCTTGGAGGAGCATGGAAACGTCCACTAAAACAAAGCAATAACCATAAACCATGGAACCATTCATGTAAAAACTAGCTGCATTTCCCAGCCATTTTGCTGTGCTGCACACCTAGCCAAAAAACAAAAAAGAGGGGGGAGACAAGCTAAGTTGCTGCTCCATACACAATATACACATGCCTATTTACCCATGCACTACTACTTCTCACCTTGCTTAGTAAAATCCTTCATTTCTTTTAAAGAAAGTTTTGTATTTAAAGGAAAAAATAAAAATTAAATTAGTGCGAGATTAAATTAATTTCCGCCAACCCAGATGATAAGAAATGTCACAAAAGCAAGAATGAGCTCAGCAGCATAGAAAGGTCTTCAAACAACCAGTTTCTTTATTTGTATTTATTACATGAATTATATTAATAGTAAAATACCCACACTAAAAAGTAGTCCAAGGTGAATATCCTGTTAAAGTAATTGCTACAAACCCACAGACTAATGGGTGACCATACACTCCAAGGGTCTGACTTCCCCCAGCCCACACACTCCCCCCTCTGTTTCTTTCTCCCCCTTACCTGGATTTATTTTCTTCATAATGGGCACTAGTCTTAATGTATCTTGCAAGTTCAATCTGCATGTCACCAAACAGCGGGACAACTTGTAACTGCTGCACAGAGGGAATAAACCAGATTAGATAAATTATTAAACACAAATCTTAGTGAAAGGACACTATAATTTACTCATATGAAAGCCCAAAGTGATCCTGATTCTATTTATTTATATTTAAAACACAAAGGGAATTAACCTTAAAATCATATATTAAGAAACACCTCTCTTAACCAACCTTAAAGAACTTGTCTATCTTGGCTAAATTTATCCTTTTCTTTGCATCCAGCTTATAGATGTTACTGACACTTCCATCCATCAGGTACAATCCAAAGCCCATAACCTGAAAAAGAAAAACACCTCTCCGCAAAATGATCTCAGACGTAAAAACCTGCTGCAGCAAGACCATTCTTCCTATCGTTAAACAAAGTAATACTTTAAAAACAGAGCCCTGAACACACCCGCCCTCCTTCAAACAGAATATATTTTCAAATACATAAATTTCTGTAGTATTATTATATGTATATTAGTAGTTTTTACATTAATTGATTGGTTATCCTTAAAAGATGCTACTTGTTTGTATAAGGGTTTATTTAAAAAAAAAAATCTCACTGAAACTAGAGTTTGGGTGTTCTTAGACAGGGGATTTTTTCACTTCCATTTTATTAAAATTCTGGACATGCAAACTGATCTGAAACAGAAGTTTAGATCTAACACCTGAGCTATTGCTTTTTATGGCTTTCAGCCCATCTCTGAATTATACACTTAATAGCTCAGAAGCATACAAAAAACATTTAATTACATTTTGTCCAAGTTATTCATTAACATAAAGTTATAATTCAGTATTTACAATAGCATCAGCAACTTAATGTGTTCTAAACAGGCATTTACCAAACAACAGGCCTAAATATGAAAGACACATTGCACATCCCTGCAGAGAGAATGCAAATGTTCTAGAGTTCACACATTGTTTTGTGATGATTCAGTTTGGTCCTCCTAATAAACAGATCTCTTCAGAAATTAAACGCTGAAGGGAGTCAAAATATTTGTCACAAGGCAAATTTTCAATTCTTACTCTCTACCTTTTTTTCCACTGCAAGATAATATCAACCACAATTCATGTTGCCCAACAACCTCTTATATTACACTTACATATTCCAGCTCACTAAACTTATCTACTTACTAACCCTAATTTTAAGCTGCTGCTTCCCTGAAATCTTTGATACACCAAAAACACTTTGATACCTCCAGAAGCCTTTTATACAAAGTTGCCACATATCTAAAAATTAAATATAGTAGTTTCTCTCTGTTGTCATTATACTTCATAGAAACATAACTCCATGGAATTGGTTTCCTAACAAGGCTGCAGTTCAGTTGGGTCAACTTCAATTTATGAAAAACAAAAATGGATTAGTAACTTTCTAAATAGATTTAGCATGTTAAATAAAAAGATAATGGGGGGGAAGGAATCGTTTGAGTTATTTGGTTAATTTGGTTCCATTTAAAAAAAAAAACAAAAAAACAAAAAAAACCCCCAAAAAACCCCAAACAAACAGGAATTCAAAGGCCTGTGTCCTGTCTTAACCATTCCTTTTTAATTTTGTATCAAAAAGAAACCTACTTTTAAAAGCATGTGTTTCTCACTGGGTGTTAGATACATTTTGTTTTCATAGTAGTCCACGCATAAATTCACAATATCTGCAAGCAGCTCTTCATAGCCAACGATCACCTCCAACTGCTGCTGTAAAGACTGGGAAAAAAAGAAGAAAATTTTATTAGTCAACAAGTTATACTCCCTGGGAATCAACAGTTACTACCAAATTGGAAGAGTTTTATTTTAAGAATTTTGTAAAGCACTAGGTACTCTGCAAAAAGACAATTAAAGCTTACTTGTGTTATCTTGTTGTGGTTGGCAAGGAACATGGAGAGGTTCTGGGATTCTTGAATGGACTGAGGATCTGCCATTTTCCGCAGAAACTGGGCAGCTCTGAGAACAGAAATAAAAAAAACAAACAGTATTTCCCTTCAGCAGGGCTACTTGTAAGCAAATCTGCCCCCTCTCAGTGGAAGTCCCTGAATCTGCCAGGGGAACTCTAAGGTGTCAGCAAATCTTTTAAGTGCCAGTACAATTGCGTGTCATTCACTGCTTATACAGGATTGTCAACCTCAGTGCACCTCCAAACTCCTGAATCAAGCAGAAAGAGAAATTGGAAGACACAGCCAGTACTTTTTTGCCACAGCTTTATAATAAAGTGAGTTATTCGAACACAGGCTATAGACTCGACAAATCTGTGGCAAGGGCCAGTTTCATAAAAGATGAAGGGAAGGCTTTTTAGGAAAACAGCTGAAAAGAAAGGTGAAAGCTCAATATAAGAGGTCTTAATTTATCCCAAATGACCTGTTTACCAATCTCAAATCCCCTACTACACCCTAGTTAAAAGATCCAATCCAACTCCACCCAAAAACCATTGGGTATATCCCTCAACTGATGGGGGCAGCAATGGCTTTATTGACCCAAGCCACTCAACAACCCAGGAAAAGTCAGCCTTCGAGAAAAAAAGAGTTTGTTCTCCAGATGCATGCCTCCAAAGAAAAAGAAAGGCAAGCCAAGTAAGCTTAAGAGGTCTCCAGGCACAACAACTACAAAAGGCAAGTACTGGTAGAGGTAGAAATTAAATCTCATGTAAGTGGAAGCAGCATATATAAAATTGGCTAATTGTTGCCTGAATGGTTTTCTTTAAGAAAGACCACAGATGCTACAGCTGGCACAAAGACTGTCTTCCTCTGCTGCTTTGATTACCACATTCGACAAAAGAGGAGAGGAAGAGGCACAAGCAACCAGAAAACTGGCTTCCACTCAAACTCAAAAAGAAAAGCTTTGACAAGCAAAGCATATTCATTACATTCAGCATACACCAAGACAAGTATTTGACAGCTTGGCGTTAGAATGCAGAAGAAACTCTTGCTATTTACTCAGCTGCCTAACAGTAGTCAGTGAATCCCTAGTTTCAAGGTTACCCGTCTCACCCATGAAGGGACTACACTACTTTTGAAGAGAAAGCTGTCAGAAAAAGACCAACTGCTGCCATCTCGTGGGAGGTCTGTATCCTGGCAGCAGAAACCCGGGTCCTGTTGCTCCTTGCCACTTACCGCTTGTAGGCTGAATGGTCGTTCTTCACGCTGCACTTCATGTTTTTCAATTCATCTAATACTGCAAACATGTTGATGAATTTGCCTAGTGTGATCAGATATGCTTCAGACACAAAGTCCTTCCTCCTTTCCGCGTGGCACAAGCGTCTCACCTCCCCACAAAATCGTTCAATCGCATTTCTCTAGTGGGTAAAAAAGGAGAAACAGGGATTAAAAGCCATGATGTTTGCAGGAAAAAAGTTCTATCATGCAACTAGAGCTGGTCCAATGAAAAGCACCACTGAAGCAGGAAAAAAAGTTTAAAGCATGCAAAGCTAACAAGGTATCAGCACGAGCTTTTCAGCTCCACCTCTGGGTATTTCTGTGTGCTACAAGTGTCACCAGCAGTTTTTGCCACAGAGCTTGCCTGGCACAAATGGCAAGGTTCTTCTTTGCAGATTAAAGTCATAAAAGTTGAAAATCCCTTTGAAACAAGTGATTTCATGCTCTTTAGTGAGTAAGTGTATAAGCATTAAAAGGAAGATTATAGGTACCTTCCCTTAAAACAAAAAAAACCCACAGCATACTGTACATGTCAACTCTCAAAATTATCCTGGTATTTGCTTATTTGAGGGCTTATTTCCAAGTGTGCATCAGGACCATTTGAGATGGAGATTACAAGTCCAAAAAAGACAGCAATTTCAAATGGAATCTGTTCAGACTTTAGAGCAATAATCTCCCTGAACGAAAGGATTGTTTGATTGTTTGTAAGATCTGCCAGCTGGGAAAGACAAGAGGAAATATTACATTTCAGTCAGTCTCTTCTTCCTGCGTGCTCCGGGGCTCGCAGGCTCTAGCTGCTCTGGCTCCCTCCGAATAATGCCTGGAAACATCCTCAGTCCATTGAAACAAGTGGCAAGTTGCCAACACAGAAGAAGGCAAGACAGACTACTATTCTCCAGCATCTGTGTAGCTCGGGTGGCTAGCAGGTGACAACAACTGGGTTAGCTTGCCTCCATTATGAATTTCCATAGCAAAGTTGCACCTGCTGCTCTGGTGTGCACACTTGTGGGTCCCTCATTCCCCAACAAATGGTTTCTGTGCCAAGACGCTTTTATGTATACATGTGAAATGTATTATATTTCTATTTCTTTTCTTCCTAAGGTGCCAGATGTCTGTCCTCGTGCGCTACACAGGGACCTTTGATTTTATGCTGAAAGTCTTCATGGACATCACCTGAAGTTTTTAAGACAGGCATTAGAAATTCTGCCCTTCCATGAGGCAATACGGGGTTTTTTTTCCAAAGTGTGATGACTAGGTTAAGTATCTGAGGACACAATATCATACAAAACAGTAATATAAAAATACAGGCCTACTGACAATTTTTGTTTCCATTTCTTTTACCTGAAAATACATAAAATTCATCAGTTTTGTGACTTCTGGCTCCAGAACTTCCACAGTTTTCTCATAAATTTCTACTCTGTTAGGCTGCTCGTTGCACTTGACCTGAGGATAATTAAAGAGATCATTACACTTGGAACTTTCCGTGATAAAGCCTCAAAAACTAAGATCCTTAGAAAATGTATATTATCCTGAAAAGACAAACTTAAGCAATACATTTCTGGATTCAGTAATTTTATGCTAGTCTTCTAAACTCAACTGTGTGTAAAAAAAAACCAAAAAACTAAGATTTTTCTATCAACTCACAGCAAATAATTTAGTTGTCAAACACTTCTGTATGGTTAGGACTACATTCTTTCCATACTAAGCCACTTGCTCAAAATCATGCAAAATAGGGCCAGAACAGGTTACCCGACTTCTACTCTGAATATTTAAATGACAGGACAAGCTTTGCATTTCAGTAAAAACATAAGTGCATTACAAACTCCTTATAAAGCAGGTAGGTGTTAACTCATGGTTATAATTTTGTTCTGCTTTCTGGTGCATCTTAATAATTTTCCCACCCCATGCCTGCACCTATTCACAGGGTTTTATTTTTGCATACAGATCAAGAAAACACTATGTAACTCTGACATTTAGAAAATTACTACCTAGTATGTCTAGAAACTTAAAAGTTTAACCTGAATATTAATTGTTATAGGCTATGCTACTTGTTAAACCTGTTCTGAATTTAAGTACTAAGTTGGGGAGTGAGAGGGTCCGTTCTCTTGAATGAAATTTTGATCTCAAACAGATCCGACAATTAAAGATTTTCCTTCTAGAGCACATTACTCCTATGCTATTCTTGAACCAGTTAGTAAGACTGACACAAAACCCATTAAATACTGCTATAAATGCCTTATAAAAATAAATAAGTCCAACTGGTTTCCAAGTGCTAAAAGACATTATTTGATGGCATATCCAGCTTAACAATTCAGGAATCAAAGTAGACTAAATTTTAGAGCTTGTTGACAAAGCTCTACCAGTGCAACTCCACACCAAAACAAGACAGAAGTTCACATCACATGACAGTTTAATTTTCATCCTTTACCTGAGGAATGGCTCTTGAGCAGCTTCTCCAAGTGTATAACATGACTGCATATTCCTGACCTTCTTCTAGCATTTCATTCTGTAAGAAAGACACTCAGTATAAACAGGCATTGTAATACAAAAGGGTTAAATCCACTTGTTTTCCATCATTCCAAACCCTTGTCCAAACAAACCTATTACTCTTATCAGACTGTATAGGTACACATATATATTGTGAGCCGAATGATACATCATTCTGTATGTATGTAAAATAATATTACTGTAATTCATAGGCTCAACTGGCATGTTACATGTATCAGAGCTGACCGGTTCCTGATGTCCAGCTTGGCTACAATCCAACAGATAAAAAAAAATAAATCCATTTATTCTCAGTTACCTGTCTTAGCACCCAGTCCAATTCTGAGGGAGTTCACATCATCATCTTCATACCACTTAAGCCACCAAACTCCTATCAGATCACTAATCAATAACTGCAGTAATTATGCTTACCTAATGACAAAAATTATTATCCCCCCCAAATCAGACTGATTTTTGTGTTGTTGTTTCTTCCCAAAACTAAAGACATTGTGATCTATAAATACAAATAAAAAATGCCAGTCTGAGAGGGGAAGGTGGTGAGATGCTGTTTGTTTTTCTTTTTAAACTCAGGCACTTCAGGTGGAATGGTCAAAGATGAAAGAATCAGCACATGAAGAGCAATATCCTTTTTTTACATATCAAAGGAGAGGTCCAACAACATCCAGACAACCAAAACAGTTTGAGGAGTTATCAGTTAATTTTAGAAGTAGATTGATGTAAATTTACATAATTTTCAGTAACATGTAATCAGGTGCTTAAACTGTTCATTCCACCATTTATGAACTGGCCTCTATAATTACAAGACATATTATTCCTCATTTTCCAAGAGTGCCATGTAACGACAAGCTCAGTACACACCAGCGTTTGCAGCCTGCAAGTTCTTTGTATCCCAAAACAGCTACACCATCAGCAGAGATCGAGTTACTAGCATGAATTCTCATCTCCTATTGTGGACCTGTTAAAACCACAGAATACTTTACACAAAAGAGTGCAAATAAACCACTAGCATACACACTCCTCAGTGAGGAAGCCAACAAAAACCCTCCAACACCACTAAACTGGAAATTTGGGAGGATGGAAGGTAATTTTTCACTCGAGTTACAGCAGCTAGCTGTCAATACAGCTAACTCACCTCTGAATAGTGGTAAAATGCACAATTAAAGCAAAAAACTTTTGAGCAACATTGGTTGATCGAGAAGAAAAACAATTTTGAAATTATC
This sequence comes from Aegotheles bennettii, assembly GCA_013398125.1. Lineage (NCBI taxonomy): Eukaryota > Metazoa > Chordata > Aves > Caprimulgiformes > Aegothelidae > Aegotheles > Aegotheles bennettii. The sequence goes on along the minus strand of VZRW01000875.1, from coordinate 83,701 downwards.
GAGAAATACATGTGCAAACAAAAAGCCACACACTTCCTCATTTTACTGCCTCCTGGAAGTGGTGTTGGTAACCTGGTACCTGGTTTTCTGTGACCACAATTCTTACAATGAGCGACAGGAAGACATGTTCCTCTCCTTTTATTCCAAGTTATACAAAAGTATATATCTGAACACCAACTTACCATGCTAGAATGGACTGTAGCTTGCTCAATGTATCTTGCAATGCCAGTGACAAAGGCATTTCTGTCTTCAAAATTAGTGTTGAAGTTTGGCTTCAGAGAGAGCAAAATTCAGAATTAAATCTTTGGTAGGGAAAATAATGTTTATATATATTGCAAATATAAACACACTTTGGCTTTTGTTTGTTTGTTTGTTTTAAAAAAACCCCACTTATTCTTAACAGCAATGGGAAAAGGAAAAAGCATTTTTTCCTACTATGACAACATACCTGGTAAAGCAGAGATGATGGTGGGGGTTCAATACATGGTTGCTGGTCTGGCAATGGTAATTCTTCCAAGAGATCCACATTGGACAGGGCATCCTCCAGTGTTACTTGAGCAGTCATTTTGCACCTGGTTAAAAAATACATACATTTAGATATGTATACACACATACATGTAATGTTATGTGTTACTATGTATACAGAAAACAGATGAATCATATGAAGAGCAGGGAACTACTTCTGTTGTAGAAAATGTGCAGTTTCCCTTCAACTATAATGGAAGGGAAACAGTCAAACTGAAACCCAGTTGGTTTTAGTATGTAAGTTTAAACAAGACTTTTAGGACTAACATCCTACTTTTTACTGAGTTGAAAAACGTTTCTCTTCCCCCACTGCTGCACACCAGAAATACACCAAAAACAGATGAAAGGATGACCTCTAATGTTCAGTTTTCAGCCAATGTCTTCAAACCCTTATGCACAGATACTACTGCCAGCCCATCTTCAGGAGACCCATCTGTCAAAAGGTGCCAGCAGTCTCCAGTGTTTCACGTCCTAGGACACCTAGATCTTCTCTAAGTAGTTAGTGATAGGGAAGCCCCAAACCCCTCGGGGTCCTGGCAACCTCCACACACCTCTGACTGCTGCCACTGCATGGGGTTTTGAACCAAGAAGAGCAATGAGAATAAATTTTAGGAAGAAAGCGTGGGGTGGAACAACTCAATCATTCACTTTTGTATAATGATCTACTCATCCTCCTCGGTGGACTAAAAAATTCTTCATTTTTAAGGTAACATCTCTAATCAAGCTGTCTCTTTTTTCTCTATAGGGCTTTGCCAGTTATTTTCTTCCCCTTATGAGAGCAAAACCATGCACCTGCTGTGAAAGGAGCAGTGGCTGAGCACTGCTGTTGGCTCTAACCAGGAGAGCAGGAACACCAAGCACTTGCACCCTGGAGAAGCGGGGCCCTGGCCAGCCCGTGCCACCCCTGTGTGCCATGCCATCCCCACATCTGGGGGAAATGAGCAGATAGCACCACAGCTTTGCTGAAAGCTCACTGTGAGAGACCCAGGACAGGCTGGCAATGCCACCACTCTGCATTCTTAGTGGCCTGGCAGAAAAACCTCCTCACTTTCTCTGACCTAATTAAGGTTTCCTGGGGAAAGCCCCACAGAAACAGCAGCTTTACCTCCAAGGAAGAGTTTAGCTGACAGAAAAAAAACAACCTAAAACCCAAAGCAAAGGCAAGGAAGCCACCAGAAGCGTTTATCTATCTACTTTCAGAGACCAATCCTGCACCCCAAGCAACTGCCGCGAAGCTAATGCACCACGTATGGAGAGAGCTCACCCACAACTTTACACAACCACCACTGGAAAGGTCCAGGGGCCTTCTGCTTCTTGAAACACCACCCCAGACCTTGCTTCAAGACTCCGTATATGAATTTTTTGTTAGAATAAATAAATACATAAATAAAGAAATAAACAAACGCCCATATTGCACAGTTTGTGATCCCTGCTGAAACACGAGGAAGGACTGGACTGACAGGAACGCTGGCCGACAGACCTGAGCTGGGATGCCTGCCCAACACCTGCCTACACCCAGCTCAAGCTCCTTCACAAGAACCACAGTTATTCTCGAACTAGAGACCAGCAAAAACCACAGCGTCCTCCCTTCAATAAATAAACAAACGCCAAAAAAATTCCAAGCTTGGGCAGAAGTCCTGTGAGGAGTTCAGACTCTCCACAGTTTTACCCTAGAGGAAATGGAGCTGCCAAGGAGCATTTTAAATCAACAGCATTTTAAAATAAACAGCATTTTAAATAAATAGTATTTTCATTTTTGGTCTGAGTATCTACAGCTCAAGCTTTAGCTAAAAAAGAAAACAACACATCACTTCACATAGGTTAGTTCAATTTAGAGGCTCCTTCCAAGCTGAAACTTTTCCTCCTCCTGGGAGGCTGTATGGCTGCTCTGTGATGTGCAGCTGTGGGACCGATGGACCCACAGCCCTCCACCCCACTGCAGGACAGGTGAGTGGCCACAAAGTGCCAGCTCCAAGCAAGCACAACAGAGGTATGCTACAAAAAAACTGCTCCACAAAACATAGTGAAAAATAGCTACCTGTTCTACACCAAAAATTACTGCACCTATCCACGTAAAGGGGAGCTGTCATTGAACACAAGTATCGACATCCTCCCCCCACTCCATAAATCTTCCTTCTTCTAAAACATGGTCCATCAATGACTCAGGTCCCTGCTGCAGGAGAGCACCAAGCATTCATTAACACCAAGCTCCTGACTTGTGTTTCCTCAGCACTAAACGCAAATATTCTGAAGATATGGCCTTTAATCCCTGTACTATTTCAGAAATCCCTGTGCTGTTTCAGAAAGCACACCCACTTGCTTTTGGCCTCAATATGTACAACTTCACAGGAGCAATTCTCCAGCATCAGCTTTCAATGTTCAGGCTATCAGATATTAGACTATCTGTGGATTTTTTTTAATACTTCAAAAAAACTTTTAAATAGAAGCCAAAGCATAAGCAAAACCAAAACCCACCTCACTTATACTGCTATTTATTTAATAGCACAAGCCTGGAAATCCCTTGTTACCAGGTCAGAGGCATGAGCTAAGAAACAAAAGCTTCCTGCTGCTCTCTGGGTTGGGAAAGAAATATGGGAACGTGCATTTTTTCAAGACCTTCAGCATGATTTCCCAAAGTCAGCTCAGCGTTTTTTGAACTGGGAAAACATGAGCAACTGGGCACAGACAAAAGCCTTCTTGTTTTAAAGGCTGCTCACTGACAGTTCCACTTTGTGATTTTGCCAATGGTAACCCCATGCCCGGTGTTTCGCTGGCTGAGTCCAAGCCTCCTGTTCAGCTTTCTATTCTGGTGCTTAGCAAGATGTGAAAGAGGAAGCGGCTCCTTCCTGCCCAACTCTGGCACATTTGCAAAGGTTGCGAGGGCATGACTTGCACTTCCCCTCTGCTCCCCAAGAAACTTGCAGCAGAGCTTTGACACTGGCAGCGGCAGGGGGACAGCCAGAGCTCAGCCGCACTCAGGCTGTGTTGGCCAGGAGACAACGTCCCAGAGCCAGGTGACACCACCCCACAGCCAGGACACCACTGCATGCTCCATGCCACCTCCTTGCCTGATGCATGAGCACTGTGATCAGGACAGAAAATTCTTGAAGTTTGGAGTTCTTTCCCATTTATATTTTGTTGTTGTTGCTAATAAAACCAGCTCCAAAAGACAAAGGCTATTTCTAATCTACAATGATGGAGGGCTGGCAAAACCAGAATTTTTTCCCCCTAAGCCTCAGGAAAATTAATTCAAGAAAACTAAAATTCCAAGGACACAAAATTTGGATAGTTTTTGCCTCCTTAAAAGTAACTCACCATGAGGTGTTACAGGTGAAATCACAGGGCAGGAGAGCTAATATTTTAACAGACTGCCTTTTGACAGAGAACGTAAGAAACTACAAAGACCTACTGCAAAAATTCAGAAGCTGCAGTCTGATTAGGAGTTTGCCTAAACGAGAACAGATTAAAATGCTGCAGTCATACTGATAATTCTGGTTATACTAGTAAATTTACCCAAGCTGTGAGAATTACTTTCTTACTAAATTCATATAACACTGTGTTTTCAGCGTTGCACCTACCTGAGATTTTCCAGAACAGATTTTCTCAGGTAGAAGACATGTAGGAAAATCTTCTGAAATAATCCTTTTTTCCTTTTTGTTATCTTTGTATCACGATCCATCATTACAGCAAGAAAGTAAAAACGCACTCCAGGAATGCATTTTCCTGGACTTACATACCTTGATTAAAAAACATTCATTATCTGACATGCTCCCTCCAGGAAAGAGAATCACATATGCCAGCATGTTGTTTTGCTAAATTCTGGTGCCTGATGAGCACATCCAGATTTCTAAGCAGGAGACAGTCTGTGCCAATTCTCAGCTCCTTTTTCCGGATATCAAAGTAAGAAAATCCCTGTCTCCTGCACAGACAAGCTTCAGCCTTACAGTGCCAAGGCCCACCACATCCAACAATCAGAGGTTTCACGGGGCTTTTAGGGAAACTTTGGGTACATCAGTGTAAGGCCACTGACCACGTTAAATTAAGATATTCTTTTTCTTCAGTTCTGAAGGAGATAAGCACAGCCCCTAAAGTCCCTTTAGCATTGTTTACATTTCAATTTAATTTCAGAGCTGGCTTATCATTGAAACATATTCAGATAAAAGATTTGCCAATCTTTCTTAAATTTCATAGTTCTGTACCACTATTCACAGCCATGCAATTGCATGGTACACAGTGACCCACTCACAATATTGCTCTGGTATTCAGAGATGAGTGTCAATCCTAACAGAGACGCAGTTTTCACACCTCCATCCTTACAGAATAATGTTGAAGTACTTGCAAAAGATCCACATTCTTAATTTCAAGCATATCAGAAAATGCCCAGCATGCATCTCTCAGCCTCGATGAGCCACCTTTTAGGCCTCCTGAAGCTTCAGACTATTTGGGGAAAAAAAAAATAATCAACAGGAAAAGTTGGGGAAAAGTCTTCTGGACAAAAACTTAGAAAAGTAACTAAAAGAAACAGCCAAAAACCCCAGAAGGTAAGTACTGAGAAAGCAGAGAGTAAAGAGCATTAACTTCAGAATCCCTGCAAGAGAAGACTGCTGTAACACTATTCAGCTCTCAAGCTCAAAGTTAAAAAAAATCCCCAAAATTCTAGGTATTTAAGTAGCTACAAAAAAAAAAAACAAAACAAAAACACCTTACAGTTTTTAAGATTTCTTCCAGTGACAGAGATAAGCAGGTCATATCATTTATCAAAGAGAAGATCAAAAAGACAACTCGGGCACTCAGTCTATAAACAGCTAAAACAGGAAAATGATGCTTGATTGATAGGAGATCGTTCTTAAATGTGTTCAGCAACAGCACACACAATGCAACAGATGTAACGTGTAGCTAGCAACCAAGTTTAAACAAAAATAAATACGGGTAAAGCAAATGAACTTCGGTAACCGTAGGCTTCTTGAGACCTTGTTATAAATGCAGAAATTACAGCTCAGTTCCTCTTTAGCCTCTGCCACAATTATTTGGCCAAGACTTCCTCACAAATGGTCTCTAATGGCCTTAAGAATCTGTTCAGCTGAACTTTACAAAGACATCAATTCCCAGCATAAAAAGTTCAATCTCATATGACTGGGTTTGATAATACTTACTTACAAATTAAAAAACCAAGCCCTCCACTGCAAAAAATTATCAGATGAAATTCTATGACTAGGTTGGACAAGATCAGGAGCTGATGAGGATGGCATCAAGTTATGACAAAACATTTTTTAAAAAATCAAAAGGTATATTAAGTATCCTGAAAATACATAGGGAAAGAATAGGAAGTAACTCCTTGGAGAAGTACAAATACATATGCTGTGGAAATTACTTGCAAACTGGCATTATACTCGGGACCAAGGCTGTCAAGTGACCATGCCCACAGAACACAGATAAATAGTATAATTAAGCTCTTTGGTAAAAAAAAAAAAAAAATTTAAAAAATAGAGTATCAAGCTACAATGAAAGCAACTTTTCTTCAGAAGACACTGATTTAGACTATCACACAGGAAGCACAGGCATTCACTTTATGACAAGCCTTGCCCTCCTTTTTGGAAAAAGGAATAACAACATTAAACTTCCCTCAAATAAACAAAAATTATTAAAACCTAAATCCCATAGCTGACTGGCAGTTTTTCCTTTGCATTACTCACTCAAGGATTTGACACCCTGTGAACATCTAAGCACCCTCACCCTGAAATATATAAGGATTTATCCTCACACAACTGCCAGAGCAGCAAGCCAGCAGCCTTCCCACTTGAAACACGGGGCATTGCAGAAGGTAACAAGCTGACACAGTGCCGATTTCCAGGTGGCTTTTGCTGTCAGCTCCTTACAGCACATCTTTTGCCATACTGCTGCATACCAGAAGGATCAGGCGATGGACACAACTGGGCCTATTACTAATATCTCGTGCCCTGGAAGGTAAACTTCCATGGAAGACAAAAGAAGGGTTTAACTGATAGCACAGCAAGGGAAAGATCCGAGGAGCGAGCAGGCAATGCCACAGAGGGGGAACCCTTCCCAGCACTGATATTACATGTGGAGGCACAACAGCCAAAATCACCACCCAGGGCACTCAAGCTGATAAGGTGAGCAAAGGCTCATCTCATTCAGGCAACAGCTCAGCTGCTCATGGCCAGCGATTTCCTTCTATCATTAACCTCCAATTTTAAAAAAAAAAAAAAAGTATGAAAGAGAATAACATTCAGGATCAGCACTTTTTTCAGCTTCACTTCAGCTGAATTACCAGAATGTCCCCAATAGTCCAAGAGTAAAACAAGTGTCTTTGCTCAGATGGGTTCACTTGTGTCCTCAAGCTGCCCTGGCATGAAGGGCTGCAGCAAGCTAGTAGTGGTAGATCAAAAAGTCATGGATGAAATAACTTTCCTCAAGTCGTTCTTCCCACTTTCCAGATGGACTCTGAAAATGGGTGCTGAAAAATGAGGCACATCCTATCTGCTCCTGAACGACAGCTGCCAAGGCTGTCCTCACATCAGCGTCAGCAAAGAAACCCCTCCTGAGGTCTTATCCTCTTAAGAGCAGCCCACCTACCTACCACTGCTCCTCTTTTGACAAAGACCCAAATGCACACACCACCACCTCCGGCTGCACTTGACCAGGCAGGCGGGGAGAGCTAGATGGGCAGAGTTGAGCCACGCTGAATCTCAGGGTGAGAAGAGTGAGACAAGCAGCAGCCCTGGCTAATCTTCCTCTGTAATTAGGGAAAAACAACAGGCGCAGAGAGAAACGCAAGAGCCCAACTTCACACAGACAGAGCAAGTGCTTTTCCTGGAATGAAGCGTAAAACAAAGTCACCATTCAGATGCAAAAGACAGGGTTGAACACTGAAATTATCTTAAACTCTCCGTTTTTACAAACCATACAAGTCAGACCACAGGGACTCAGGTACTTCACCATTCTTGGACACCAGTATCTTAAATACACACCTCAAAAAAAACCCAATCAAGAAATTCTCCACAGCTTCTATTTTCAGTCATTTAGCCACGAGTGCCAGAAACACAAAGTTTATAACAAGTGTGAATCCATTCAAAATGCAAATAGTTACACTTCAGACAGCCTGAAACAGTTCAGGAGAAACATATCCTACAGCCACCACAACTGCACGGCGAGTTCCTGCTGCTGGGGAGGAGAGGTTGGGGCCCTCAGTGACAAAAGGCTGAATCAGCAGTTCCGGGCTGCACGCCACACTCGGAGCTGGGATCAGCAAAGCCTGACCCACTCCACCATACTTTCTCTCTTTAACTCCACTACAGAAGTCACCACAGTATGTTCAGCAACGTGGTAGTGCAATTGCACAACTGGGGCAAGAAGAGATGCTTTGGCACACCCCAGCTCCTGCTACACAGAATGGGCCACAGCTGCACCCAGTGCAATATAAGCTCTTGAAACCAGCACACACTCACCACCACCAAAACACATGCAAATATTAGCTTGAGAATACAGCCCAAGAAAGCAGAGGTGTTTTGGGACATTTAGGGACATGTTTTTGGTAAGCCCATGCTCTACGTAACCCAAAAAAGTCTCAAGCACTGAAATTTATAAGTGGAAAAAATTATTTTCTATCCAAAAAAGCAGAGAGGGATCATGCCAAAGAGTGAGATAATGAAGGTGGAGTTTAAACAACAAAAAATTGCTGGATTACAAAAATTTTACAATATTTTATGACTTTGCAGATAAGAACAGTGTTCTATTTGACTGAAAACAAAGTGCTGGGAAGGGATGCCCCATGCCTTTCTGCAGTCCACTGGACACATTTTTTCATTTTGCTTTCAAATAGATACATTTGATCTCCAAGTGCTTGTACATGTTCCCAGGCTCAAAATTAGACAAAGAGGAAGTCTGTCCGTGCTTTGAACAGAACTTCCCTTGACATAGCCTTTCATTTCCTAAGTCTGCAAAAGCATCTCTGAATCTTAATTTAAAACAAAACCTCAAGGCTGGCATAAATACTGAATATTACAATTGCTATGCAATCCATGAATTATGTATCTACGCGTTGTTTTGTCTTTTTAAAACATGAACAAATACGTAAAGCAAAGCATACCCTACTTTACAGGACAGAATACCTTGATGAAAATCAGGAAAATTCTATGTAAAACAGTTAAAGAGGGAGAAGAGACGCCTACCCTTCAAAAAGGAGGAACAAAGACATTCCACAGTCCATGCATAGAAGGAGAGAAATTGAAATAGATATAAACTTTAAAAGATGATCGAATGGCCTGCTGAACCCAGGTCTGTGGGACCAACCTCAATGAACTCCATGGGAACTAATGACAACATTCCCACAGGAATAGGCTTGGCCTGCACAGCAACAGAAGTTAAGTTTCATCCCTTCCCTATAGAAACACAACATTTTCAGCTTTCTTCTGTTCCACTGTGTCATTCTTCTATGTTACTGGCTTGTGGAAAATGAATTAAATCACTTTCCTATGAAGAAAATTTGATTCAATATTCTGTGTAATGTTACTACTCAAGTTAAACCATACAGGTCTGATCACAAAAGGCCCTTGTGAAGGCAAGAACTAACAAAAGAAACAGATCTTCTCTTCCAAGAACATCACAACGATTACTATAATATTCACTTTTCTTTCAAAACTTCGGGATCTCTCTCAAAAATTCCCTTTTAGTTCTATTTTAATTGAACTTCAAAAGCCTCAGCTGTTCAACTGCACACCTATCAATTCAGACTGAGCAGAAAACATTTTAACAGACTGATAACTAAAGAGCTTCAGAGAACAGCAATGCGCTGGATCTTCTCCGTTCAAACGCTCTTTTTCCGTGCTCTGCACAGCACAATCTGCCTTTTTGCCAAGGGGATCAGCATAAGATGTTCCTTTTGGGACCAGAGCTCCTCTTCGTTCCTAAGCAACAGATTTGCATAAGCTGAAGGAGCAAAGAAAAATGCTTTTCACATCACTTACTGGCTTGCCTGATTAAAGTAGAAGACAGAAGAAAGCAAACAGCAGCTGACAGTCCTTTGTGCAACAGATTTGACATACTGTTGAGCTTTCAAAAATACATCTGTGACTGGAATAAAAAAGGCTCAATAAGTGCATAAGGGAAAACAAAAATTCCGGTGTCGAATTATCCCATCTCAGCACCACAGCAAGTCCCAGAAGAATGGCCACACAATGGAAACAATTAATTTAGTGTCAGCCTCCTACTGGGCAGCGTGGCTCACATCAGCTGCTTTGCCCTGACACAGGAGAGGTGCAGGGGAGGAAGCAGCTTCCCAGAGCTGACATAGATTTGGAGGAAAACGTAATGCTGAAGCACGGAAAAGCTTTTTCTAGAAATTCTCAACCTCCCAAATTCAAAGCACTTTGCATCACATGTGAATTCCTCCTGCCACCTTCTTCATTACGGTACCCTACACTGCTACTGGTTCAGCTCCTGTACCCTGCAGGGAAACATCACCACAGGCAACCCCCGTCTCTTTACACAAGGATACCTACGCTACACCTGTGTGACCAAGGTTCAAGTGCTCAGTGATACACCAGACTTATCACCTCAAAAACTGAACTCCGTGCAGTACCAGGTACTTCAGTAGGCAATGGCAGCACCGTTAATGCAACCTAAAAGCCACCCTTTTATCAGTCGGTACTGTTCCTCCTTCCCTCTCACAAGATCATCAAGGTCAGGAGGACACCACTGCTAATGATGCTGTCATGTAGCTGAAGTGGCTCACTGACACACTGAGCACCAGCACTCAGATGACAATCGGTCACGCTTGACAAGTAACTATAGGCATTCCCTTCCTATGTCATGGATGAATTCAAGCACGTTTCCAATGACAGGAAGGTCTTATACCCTACCTCATCACAGTGGGTTCCGAATGGGAACTCTCAGGCTCTTTGGACAAAGACTACATGAAGACTGGTGAGCCATGGCAGGACAAAATTGGACCTTCCTTAGTGCCTGTCAGCAGATGCAGGTCTGCTAGCTACTCCCTCAAAGAAAACTCTCCCACAATTAGAGGGCTGGTGTAGCCCTAGCACTCCCATACCGCAGCATGAGTCTAGAGCCACTGTGTTCTTGCTAGCAAGTTGGCACAAGAGTGGGTTTATCTTTTCCTGCTGTGCTAGCTGGCAACAGGAGCACGTGGACAAGCTCATACTAATTTTATAGAAGCAGCTCTTGCAGTGGATGATACAGAAAGTAAACACTGAGTACTTCAGTAGGCAGTCTAGCTTGTACCATGCATCTGCAGTATCCTTCCACGTGTTGAAGCTTTGGAGGAGAGATGCAACTTCCTTATGATAAAATGTAGGGTCAAATGCTACTCCCACACAGGAATCTCAAATGCAGTGTGACACACACACACTTCAAAAATGGAAAACTGATCTGCTCATCCCCACTCATGTTATTTGAGAATCCACTACAATGATATGGGACAAGCCTAACCCCATAAAATTTGCTCCAAAGGCATTCCACACACGCGAACAAGGAGCGAGGGCCTATCACTGCAGCTTGGTCTGCAGCACAACCCTCTCTGCAAGGGCACTTGTGCTACAAGAATTCACAGATGGGTTTTGCTTGATTTGTTTCAGCCGTGTACCTAAGGCTGAAGCCCAAGATTTAATTCACCAAAATAAAATAAAACAAAACAAAAAGAATCTGCTATTGGCAGGGCTAGATGGCTGAGGGGGCTTGTGTTGATTTACTAATTAATTCTTACAGAGCTGAGTTAGTAATCTGAGGGAACATGGAAAAAATGGATTAATCCTAAACTTACGTACGTTAAAAACCCTACTGCAATATATGGCCTTTCTTCAGGCTAGAATGAAGTCTTTAACTGTTGTCTCATTCTACATGAGGCATGCTGAGGTCTGTTTTGCTACATTTATTTACCTCACCCCTTTTACACCCCCCAACACCACATCTCTGAGCTGCATTTTGCTTGTCCTTCAACTTCCAGGATTTTTTTTAATCGCTTCTTGACTAACTCCCTCCCCTTCTTTTTTCATGTTCTTTTCCTCTCACCCACTTCACTCCTCCCTTCCCCTGTTGTTCAACCTTCTTGTTTTGCTGCTTGGAAATTTTGCCATGCTGCTGCTATCTCCTGCAGCTGTCCTCAACGCACATTTCTTCCATATTTCTGTTTCTGATTCTTCCTGCTGCAGCACGGGTGTGCTCGAAAGCAATGCTGCACAGCACCGTTTTGGGCAAGGCTACAGTTTAGCACAGAAGCTCTTCACTGAAGCAGAGCACTTATGGCATGTGCAGCATGTGCAAAACTCCCTCATTTCTTTGCCAAGATAAGATTCCCGGTGTAAGGCTTCTGCAAAGAACAAGGAAGGAAGCAGCAAGAGCAATAACCACCCCAGAAAGAACTCGTGTGCATGAGGAGCTAGCCAGGCATTGCTCAGACACAGCACTGTTCATCCTGCAGAAAGACTACTGTCACTGATGGCTGATGCTCATGCCCGTTCAACACGGGTTGGGTTGGTTGTCCTTTGTGTTTGGCACAGAGGGACTGCTGTTACTTCAACCAAAAAGGGCACACCCGTGTGCATATGCTGAAAGGAGCAGCGGATAGAGGGCTGAGCACCAGTCTGTCACATTACAGGGAAGGGAGATGGGCCACAGAGATCAAGAGAAAGCCATTAATCTGGAGTCTTCAGATTTCAGTCTAAGCAATAACGCAACCCTGCAGCCTTAGACAAATGGTTCATTTAAGCATGTGACTTCTTGAGCTGTACTTTCATTTCACAAGCCTGGGGAGAAATAAAGAACACCACATTGTTTTCTCAGCGATGAGGGAGACAGCACTCTTCTTGAGCCCATTTCCATGCACGGTCAGCCTCACCTGCTCTCAGTGGAGCGGGCCCAGAAGCAGGACCCCACCTGCGGGGCAGCTGCCCAGCGAGAGGCAGCCCCCCAAGTCTTCCTTCCGCAGCGCCTCCGCATTACACACCCAGCTCCGTCTTATAATTTATCTCCCCTGTGACATGACAGGCAGCAGGTTTTTCCAATAAAAACCTGCAGCTGAAGATCTGGCTTTGGCACTGCCTTATTTCAAGTTTAAAAAGTGAACGAAGGCTTCAATGACTCTTTAAAACAGAGGCTGCACACTGACACTCCCACTCCACCCTTCCACCCGAGAGCATTTACTAAAAACAGCGGTACAACTCCCTCAACTTGCTCCTTCATCTGAAAAGTAAGTTGGAAGACATTTTAGGCAAATTGGTACCATTCACCCTTAAAAGCAGCTTCTTATTTAATATCTAACATGGTACAAAAGCAATGTACAAGTTCGCAAAATTGCAGTATCTTGAAAAACAAAACCAAACAGGCTCCAGAAGCTGTTAGAAAATACATTGTAGGGAGGAAGAGGAGAATCAGACAAGAAGGAAGTCATAATTTAATAGTCCTCTTAAAAAAAAATTAAGGAAGTACTAGAGGATAGGTTGGAGGAGAAAACGGAAATAAGCAAATAGCTTTCAGTATCTTAAGCTTTCTTTTCCCTCTAAATGAGCTCATAATCTGTTACGTTTTTTACTTTCATTTTTATACCATACATGAAAATACACATTTTCAGTGAAAATTTATCAAAAGCTTTACTTCTGGTATCTATCTGATAAGCATTCACATCTGTCTTGAGCAACGTGTCATGATAGTTCACCTGAACTTTACATTCAGAATGTGTAATTCAGTGCACTCTCCTTATTGATTTAATATGTGTCAGTGAATCCACTTAAAATAATTAGAGCTATACTGAAAGAAGACTATAAATCAAGTTCAGGTCTACAGCATTTTTATTTCCTGCCAACAAAGTGTTCATGGCCCTATCAGAATAGAAGTATTTTAAAGTGACAATACAGCGATACCATATGTTTTTGTCTAGACTTTGGAAACAAACCTCTTGTATACTTGTAGTGCATGAAGGATCTCTGAAAGCTCCTTGTACCAGTTACAGACCTGAAATCACTACTTAGCGCATCAACTCTTGAGATTCATGTCCTAACACAAAACCACAGTACTGGCTTTGAAATCCGAGTATTTGTTTCTAAAATCAAAAGCGCCGCTTAATTTTTTTTTCTTTTACTTAATATTGCATCCAGCCATAAGAACATTACCAAGACTCAACCCTGCTCATTGTTTGTAGAGATTATCATCTAACAATCTGAAGTCTACATGCTGTCTGAAGACTTCAGATGCCTTTCAGAGGAGGGAAGGGAAATAGCATTTTTTGCTCCAAATGAGTAATTCTTGGTTTTAAAAAGTTGCTTGGTCGTTCTGCTACCTCCTGACAAACATTCCTGAAAAGCAGACCTGCAGAAACCAGTCCTGTGAGAGGCTTCTTGAGAGACATCCCGTTAAACTGAGAAAATCTCCCAACATCTGTTCTAAGAATGGAGAAATCATGCACACTCACTCTTCAAGAAGCTGCTGCGTAAACCAGGAACACTCATGACCCAGGAGAAGGGGAGCACCACAGCCTGCTGCTCTGGCATTTACCTCTAACAAAAGCAAAAGCAGAAGCATCAGTTCCTTGCATGTTACCCAATTACTTGAAACTAGTTATTACAGTTAGCAGGTAGAACCTCCTGTCTTGTGGAGAACACTCATTTTAAGCTGTGCCTATATCAGGGCACCTGTCCCAGCAACACATGCACAGAACTACAGAGCAACCACCCAGCTGAAGGACCACCACATTCACTTTTATTTCTCTTTGGTTACTGAGAAGAGTTTAATGGTGACCTCACGGCACAACTTGGAGGGCTGCAAATCCACACCTCACAGACCACAGCTGGGTAAGTCCCACTCAGGGAGTGCCCAGCAAGCAGCACATTTAGCTACAAAGAGATTTCCACCCCAAGAGCCCTCCCTGAGCTCAGTGCCTCACCAGGCCATGAAACTGATGCCCCATTGAGGTCCCTGCCAGCAGGAGTAGAGGTGTGGCAGAATGAAACAGCAGCAGCAGATGTGGGAAAGGGATACGGCAGCAGGGCATGAATGCTGCTCCTAGCTATCCCTGGGATCAGGGACCATCATCTCCTAGCTGGGAAGGCTCGGAGAGCTGGGCTCTCATCCCAGCATCCCCAGCCAGATCTGCTCTCCAACCTGTTACCCACAATCTTAAATCACCTCTCCTACAATGGTCTTTCCCCAGAAAGGCTACACAGCTACTTGCTGTCCTGCTGACAGACAGCCTGAGGGAAGGGGGGGCTTCTACTGAGGTGGCAAGTGCCTGACAATTATTTGTGCCATAACCACCTTCACCACAACCCTGCCTCCTACAGTCAGAAGTCTAAAACCACCACTTTTCCCAAAAAACACCTGAGCCATTTGAAGACAGGATTTTCTCCACCATGCACACATTTACAAAGGTACATATATTTATAGACGTAATACAGAGGCAGAGAACAAACAGTCAATACTGACACTGAGAAAATCTTTTAAGTCCTATGAAGAAAACAAGCTTCAGGCTTTTTTGCGGGTGTGTTTACAAGAGATAAGGAGCTACTCAAAAATGAGTTACCACATTTTTGGTGCCAAGAGATAGGAAGATTATCTGCTACTTTGCACCCTCTGCCTTCCTGTAGCAAGTCTCATCAGTGCATCACACATTAATTTTACCACTAGAAAGGCGTGGATTGATTGAATTATACTTAAACCAAACCAACCAATACACACTCCCAGTTATCAGCATTACACAGCAAGGTGCACCCTTGAGCCCTGCAAACTTCAGCTTCTAAGGGCAGGTGTACAGTAAGGAGGAATCCTGAACTGCTGTCCATAGATTAAAATGTGAGTACCACCACTAAGTTCTCAGTAAGATTTTGTAGGTGTAAGTCATATTTCACAGTTCTGAAACGCCCTTCTTTCACGTTTCTGCCTCGGAACTGCACACAGCCAGACAAAAAAGGACAAACACAGGTGGGTTTCATTTGTTAGGTATACAAATAACAAGGTAGCCAAACACCTGCAAAACGCCCTGCAAGAGCAAGGTCTGCAGAGGCCACGTGTTACAAAGTGTACATTCTAAATACCAATAGTTTCCAGATCTGTTGTATCGGCTGCTCTCCCTCCAGAGGATGGAGCGGAGCACACGTCTGAGGGGAAGCTCGGGGCTGGTGAAGTGAATCACATCCTCAAGCGCAGGGATGGATCCACCCGAACCCCTCTGCTGCTCATTCATGTGGTTTGCTGCCCATCCACGCCTGCCTTGTGCCAAGCTCCTGCAGCATCCCTGCGTAAACAGGCACTTAATTTGCTTCGAGAGTAATTGCTTATTAAATTTGGGCTTGCCATAGTAACTATGGCTATTTCAAAACATATAAACAATAAACATTCAGAAACTCACGCTGCCACTGTCTCAAAAGAATGGTATAACACACCACCCAACACTAAAGTTTACTTTACTTGTTGGTAGAGCAAGGAACCACATGAAAAACTTGCCCCAAGAAGGCAGAGCAAGGACTGTGAAACTAGACTGTCTCGATGAGCACATAAATACGTGTGGAAATTATGCTATAATTAATTCTCTCTTGTGTAGCACTGCAAGCGATTCTAGCAGCTTCCAGGCCAGTGCACAAATAAAACTGAATCCAAGAGAAGGAGCTTTGCAGGGACTTCTTGTTCCATCTTTTTGTTCCAACTTTGTAGATCAAATCCAACCGCCCCGAAGCTTCTACCTCAACCTGAATACCTTGGAAATCTTTGAGGAACAAAATGAAAAATAATAACCGGCTGATTCTGAGAAGAGAGTTATGATGGGATTGTGAAACCTGCCCTCAGGAACTAGCTAGCTTCCAAGGCATGTCTCTCACAGAAGGAATAAACAAAGCACTGACAAAACTTAAGGAGTGTACCAAACAAACTCCTAGCATAAAACACATAGCTATAACAGATACCATTAATTACTTAACTACTTTTTAAAGTCTGTGTAATGGGTCAAGAGAATTGGTGAGTTCAAGCCCGGGGGCAAATTTCCACCCACGGCAAACTTGAGAAACAAGAATCTCGTTAATGAATGCTTTGGATACTGCATATGCATCACTGAAGGACCACCAGCTTTTGCAAGTCACACATTCAGGAGTTAGAACTGCAAAACCTGGGTTGTTTGTGGAACATTCCCTTTCTTATAAGGTAGATATTTATTTTCAAACAACTTACGTAATTCACCTCCACCTTAGGTGTAAATGTTGTGATAGCTATCAGATGAGAAGCTTTAAGTTAACACTACTGAAGACATCTCAAACACTGCTCCACTCTCCTCATCAAGACCCTCAACAGGAACTGCCCAAACCCAAGTCTGTAAACAAAACACACAGTCTTACTCATCTTCAGCAGGGCAGGGTTGGGGGGAGGTAAGTTTGTCTTGTTTATTTTCCTAAGACTTTGAGAGGTTTATTATCTAAATAAATAAATAAGGTGCAGCAATCTGAAAACCACAAAGTACAACTGAGATATTCCATCAATCACATCATCCTTAAAAAAATAATAATCTAAGCTGCTGCTGCAGAGAGAGACTTCTGTACGTTGTACATTTCTTGGAGGACAAGCTGAACAAGCTTTGATGATACTGGGACTAAGCTTTCCTGCTGTACCCCAGCACTGCTTCCAAATTCCTCCTCCTCCTTCCTGGCAGCTACAGAGACACTGGCTGCCTACACCAGCCAGATTTCACAGACCAGTTGTCTGGGAATGCTGAAAGAGCCTTTCACATTGCACCAGGAGGAGCTTCGTGTTTAAAAAACTAAGGAGTTTTTAAAAGGTAAAAGTAGGACTTGGATAAAGCCAAGAACCAGAACACTGAAGTTAGGGCTGAGCACACATTTCCAAGCATATAGCTCAGAGATACTCAGCCTGAGCATAAAACAGTCTAAGTGCAACTAGGATGAACACAATCCAGACACCCCAGAAGTACGTTACAGTATTGTTAGAAATTTCACCTTGAACAACACACTAACCAGTAACACTGCGTGCGTGTTCAGTGAGAGCACTGCCACAAAGTTATGGCAAATAAGTAACTGGGACGCAGCAAGGACCGGAGTCACTCATCAGCCTGAGCTTGCCATTTCCCACAGTTTGCAGCAAAGCATGGAATGACATTGTAATTAAGCAGAAATTCCTCCAGACGGCTTTCCTCCCACCTCCAGCGAGCTCTCCAGGCAGACTGGCTACACCCCACCGGGACAGCTTCCCCCTAACCACCCCCCGGCACAAACAGCCCAAAGCATCTCCCAAAGGCTGCTCGAACCTGTGCTCAAACAGCACGGGAATCAAACCCCAGGCAGCGAGAGCCTCCCGAGAGGCAGAGGCTGAGCAGAGCTGCTGAGGAGCTAGAGGGCTGCTCACACGGACGAGCTGCGTGTCTGTGTCTGTGTCTGTGCCCGTCCCTGCCCACCCGAGACAGGGCTGAGGGCCGGTACCGGAGCGCCCACTGGGGCCGTTCCGTGCCGACACCGCTGTCCGGGCCGCAGCGGCGTTACTCGGCCCGGACAGACCCCACCGCCCGAGAGGAGCCCACCCTGGCCTCAGGCGGACACCACCGCACCTCCTCCGGCTGCGCAGCGGGGCAGACCCGCAGAGGGCTTTGCCCTTTGATGCTTCCCCACCCGCCCCGCGCCCCGGCACGGACACACGGACACGCGTGGCGCTCGGCAGAGCCGGCTGGAACGGGCTCTTAGGGACTGCCCGAGGCTTCGCCCGCCGCCCCTGCC
>VZRW01000875.1:36625-64988 GCA_013398125.1 Aegotheles bennettii | reverse complement strand
AGTTTCCTGCGTGAGTCACTTCAGCCGGGAGCTGGCAGGGAAACACCCTTCCTGCCGCTCCAGCTCCTCCTCCTCCCGCATCCCGAGCCTGCCGCCCCTTCCCCCCGCCGCGGGCTCCGCCTCCGCCTCCTCCTCCTCCTTCTCCCCCGGGTGCCGGGAGCCGTCCCGGGGCTGCCAGGGCCCGCGTCCTCTCGTTGCGGTGAGAGGTGCGGGAGGGCGATGAACCCGCACACGGGGCACCGCGCCCCGGGGAGCAGAGCGGGGACAGCCCGGCCCTGCGCCCCAGTCCCAGCGCGTCCGGGTGCCCCGGCACCCCCCGGGGGAAACCGGCGCCCCGGGGCCGGTATTAGCGGGTCACTTACCTTCTGCCGCTTGACAGTCTGGTCAGGACGGCGAGGGAAAGAGCCCAGCACTGAGGTGGGGGAACCTCACCGCAGAGGAGCCCGGGGTACCCCGCAGGAACCCCTGCCAGATGTCCTCTAGAGGGTGCTCGTGTCCTCTCTGCCATGTACCGCTTCGTTCTAAGCTTTGCTTACCCACCATACCGAGTTCTCCCACTGCAAGTTCTGTTTTTCTTTTATTCCTTCCCCTCATGAACGTGATGCCGCACCACAAAACGAATCCGCCAGCTCCTTCTCACTGAAGTTCACCAGGTGTTCTTTCCACCCATGCTCCTACAGCAGACAGCACCCACAGACCTGCCACGCGCCAGGGCCACGCTCACTTGAGAGCACAGGAGCTTTCAAACAGTGTTTCCTCAAAGCCGACTTGCTTGCATTTGACTCCTTTAAGTTGCACCCGACATTTTACTTACTCGTGAAAATCCTCTCTACCCCTCAGCAAACAACTGCAGGTCTCCTTCTCACCAGCTGTTAGTGGGGCACTGTGCTACTGCCGCTTTCTGTGCTGAGAACAGACTCGTTAGTCCTCCACTTCATCTGCTGTTTCTTTCTAACAAGTTTCCACTGCATTAAGTTTCCTTAAATAGCCTTTTTTTCAGTAGCATCTACAAAAAAGCCTTTGGAGAGTGGAGATAAGTTGCTAAACCCCCTAGTCCTCATTATTTCAAGTACCCTGTAATCCAGTTGTTCCGCTCATTCCATAACATCAGGAATTCCCACAGCCCGTGAAGAAGTTACACGTCATCTCACCATGTTATTGTTAGCATTTCATCGTTATCACAGGCACATCTTCACAATCATAGTTCTCCCAGTGCTGCAATACAGTCTTTTCTGTGAAACCATCTCCTTCCCGGGATGCGGCTGCTGATTCTCCCCTGACTGCTTGTTCGTACCCATGAGTATTTCGAGCACACACCAAATGAATGAATTTCAGCCACCACAGCTCCTTATCAGCCCAGCTTTTAAACCATAAAACACAACCAGGGCTGGGATGCTTATGTTTCTAAAATGACAGCTGATACTGTTTGGTGCAAGCCATCCCGTGCCCCTTTCCACAAACCCTGCTTGGGGCAACAAACTCACGAAGTAAAGAGTAACTCACCTTTGTAGCACAGGATTGGTTTTGTTTCCTTGTCCCAGGCGAGTGTAAATTCAGAGCAGCTGTGTCTCAATGCAGCCACTCAGCTACATCAGCAGCGAGACCTCCGTTACCACGCCACAGTGGAGCAGCAAGGACAGAGAACTTGCTCCAAGCAAAGCCAAAAGCTCCCGGCAAGATCCCACCAACAGCAGCTCACCCCCAGACGGGTGATGCTTCAATAGTGCTCCTGTCCAAGACTGCCACTGCAGCTCCCACACCTGCCGAAAGCCACCCGGTGCCAGAAGCTGCTGCTTTGCATGAAAGGAAGACGCTGCCAGCTGGCGCCATGCTGCCCTGGCAGTAACAGCTTGTCCTAGGGGTTGGTTGGTGCCCCAGGCCTTGCTGAGCTCCTCCTAAAGCAACTGAGTGGGCAAAGGAGCAACTTCCCCACTGCTGGAGCAATCTGCTCTTCATCAACATTCCCGTATCCAAGTGTATAGCTACCGATAAGGTCAGATAAAAAAATGTTGATAATTGATGGTGACATGCAGCTAGTCGTGACTTGTGCTACTTTTCTGTTATTTGATGTTGGAAGTAGAGAACAACCACAATTTACCATCTGGATGTCTATGTTCTCCTTAACATGAGGCACGTGTCTCAAAAATATTTTAGCAGCCCACACCACACCATTCCGGCTGCCCGATTTAGTTCTGTAATGCTCCCACGACTCCCTGCTCTTCCCACTTCTGTGCAATTTACAATCTGCACTGACAGTATTTGATTAAAGGGGCACAGCAGATCTCCATGACCTGCTTCTCCGTCTACCGTATCCATCCTTCTTAATTATCCTTGCCACACCGAACACAGGCCTATCTAAAGATAGATGTATCTACCTACTCCTGATCAAGCCATTGACTGACCTCCTATCCGCAGGAAGGTAGGTGTGGCTTTCATGAGGCCAATGGCTAGCCTTAGAAACAGCCCTTTCTTGGCTGCTATTTCTTTAAACCTGATATTTAACCCATGCTTGTCAACAATCTTTAGTGAGATCTAGAACACCAACGTATCAGGCTCCCGGTACCCTACACCAGATGAACATCAGAGAGTATGGTAGTAACAAGCTTAACACAACTGTCTGAAGACGAGGTAAAGCCTCTGTTCAAGGCACTGTGCCAGCCATAGACACTCACAAGTCTACTTGCTGAATTCCAGCTACTTTAATTTTATTTTGAATTTCTTCCTTTGGGCCTTACACTATTTATGCAAAGTCAATGAAAAAAAGTCTTCCACAGGAGCCCACAGGAATCCATGGAAGAATTCCATTTCACAGCAGTCTGAGAGATTTACAGGAATCTTATGCTCCTGCCACAACGTGTCCACTATGTCTGAGATGCTGATGTACTCTCTGGTTTTACACCTTTCCACTGAGATATTTTAGCAATTAAGCTTAATAGCATATCTAGCTATTAATTTATTTATTTATTACCTGCTGAGTCCACAGAGATCTCTTCATCCTCAGAAAGGAGGTAAAGCAACACCGGAAACTGCCATGACCTGACACACAAAGGTATTTATAAAGCCACAAAAGCCACAATGACCCCAAGAATAGGACATCATGCAAAATTATGAAGAAAGAAAATAGGTAATTGTCTATAAATCAGTTAAATAAATCCAGCCTCTGGCAACATATCAGCCACCTGTCCATACTCCGAAGGACTGGACAAGATTTTTCACACAAGAGTTCAGCAGAGACTTCATTTTGTGTCAGACACAGCAAATGGTTTAAAGCACAGCAAGGCTACAAAAAGACTGTAGCTTCCACCCTGCACACAGCAAACCCACCACTTCAGCTCTGAGGAGGAGGTGTATGGCATCTGTGTAAAGGGCACAGCACTTGGGAGAGTTTAAGCAGAAGAGACAGACCAGAAAGTAGCAACTGTCTCGGAGCTCTCAACGGGCAACCAGCTCAGCAAGTGAGAACATGCCCGTCGCAGGAAGCCCGGCCAGCTACATAAAGACATGAACTCCTAACCATGGCTACAGCTGGGGCCTCTCTGCTTCTCAGGGCCTTACACAAATGCAGAATGATCTCGTCACCCACACCTACCTCTCACTCCAGGAAAAGCCAGATTCCTACTGCTGAGAGCACACACACCGCCAAGAACCCAGCTGACCACAGCACGCGTGCTGCGCATTCATAAATACCCATTAGCATGCACAGCTCTGGTTCTGATTTCCCTCCTATTGCTGAATGGATCACCTCAAACGGATCTGAGCAAGCAGAGCTCCCTAGTTCTGTCTTCCAGCTCCCTGAATGCCAGACAAATGTCCCGTTGCTAACCCAGAGGGATTTAACTCTTTATCTATAAAACAGGACCATGTCTTACCCCCTCTGCTTTCCAAGAACACTGCACGTTCTTGGAGTCCACCCACCAACTCCCTGACAGGCATGAACAAACATTGAGTCCCTTCTTGATTCTATCATGAATTGCATTCAGTTTGCTCAAGCAAAACATCAGTACAGAAACTAGGGCACGTATGTCAGGCAATTCATGCCTCCCCCTCTTCGCCCCAGCCTGGCCTCTCTAATGCTGACAACTTTTTTAGCTCTCTAGACCCTGGGACCTGTGATCCCCTACAGCCTTCCCAGCAATAAATGCACAGTGCAGCAACAAGCCACTGCACAGTCCAATAAATACAAATTGTATCAGCAAGGAAAGGTTTTTCTCTAAGTGTGCAAAAGATTGTAAGAGGAAAGTTGGAAAATTTGTAAAACTGTACAGTTAATAAGATTAAAAAGCACACGAGAGGGACTTTTTTTATATGTATTTTTAATCAGCCTGAAATTTAGAGATGCTATCTTTAATCCATGCTACCATGGAAACCATGCAATCAGCAACCGGTTGCTAACTTTTTAGATATCAATAGCTTAACACAAGCAAAGGTCCTCAAGGACCCAGTGGTTAACTAGGAGTTATTAAAATTAAGCAGAAAAGAAAGCATTAGAGCACTTACTAAATCTGTGCTAAAATGGGGCCTAGAGATTATAGAAGCCCACAGGAAAGAAAAGGAGAAGGAAGTACTAAGCCAGACAGGAACAGACCCAGAACAGAATCCAAGTAACAACAGTGCTCTGTAATCAGAAAATGTTACAAGGAAATTTGAGCAAATAAATATCTAAAATACCCCAGACCTTGCTGCAAGCAGCCTTTTCTCCAAACGACCAAATAGCCATTTTCATTCCTGCCAGGGGACTGGTGGCACTGTGGGGCACGCACACTAAAAGAAAAGACTTATTTTTCTGTGGTTCTGAAGAAAGAGAAAGGAATGCTGTAATACAGCCTCATTCAAGGGAATTTATCAGCTGAGTATTACTGACACACAACACTAAGCACGGAGGATGTCCGTGACTAGAAACGGCCAACACTGACATAGACTGTCCACTGTGATTTTGTGATGACAGAAGAGCAATCAGATATTGAAAGATGGCTGGGAAATGGCGTGCAAGCATTATCCACCTCCAAAGCAGACAGAAGTCTCTCTTTGCAGAATGCAAGGTTAACTCCTAAGCAAGAAAGTGGGTGAAATGGCAAATTCTTTCACTTGCACAGGGTCAAAAAATAAATAAAAACGTATTTTTATAAAAGTAAGTAAAATCTGCAAAGGGATTTACTAGGAATTACTGTTTCATCAACATGAAGGACTGAATTTTTTTTTCCCATATCTAGCTAATATTATTCAAGGTAAGTCTATGAAAAGCAGTAATTTCACTGAAGGTAAACATCATATAGAAAGGAGAAATAAAGCAACCACTTGTTAGATTGTTAAAAGCACAGAGCACGAAACATATTCAAAAAGTAACAAACCAGTGCGCACAAGCACTGAACTTCCTAGTACCAGTGCACCTTTTCAAACTACTAATATACTGTCCAGTTTTACCCTGAGTGAGCAAGAAGGAGTTAATGAAGGACATACACTGTCTCCACATGCAATGAATAACATGGAATCTCTGGCAGTAATGTGGAAACAGCTGGTAGTAATATACTTGATTTACCCTTGCACAAACAGCCCTCAAACTTTAAGTCACCAACTGGATTTCAGCAGAGACACATACAATGGTGAAATTCCAAACATCATATCTTTTATTTAGCCAAATAAACAAAGAGGTAAATGGCTATGACTGATTTTGCCTTTTTAAATGCAGGTGTACTGCTATCAGAATCAGAGAGTAACTTCCACGGGGAGGACACGGGGCAAATCACCTTGTGCAGAACACGTTCCACATTGACGTTTCTAGAAATGTACCCTTCTGCATCACAATCTACTGCTTTACAAGAGATTAGCTATTAGATGTCAGGTTTGTTTGCAAAAGGCTTAGAAGAAGAATGGTCAAAGTCGCAGCTGACCACCTCTGAAACATCTCAGCAATCCAATAGTTAAAATTAACGTATTCACACACTGTCGTCTTGAGCCTACTTAAACTGACAAAGAGTTACCACTAAATTAGTAAGCATTTGACAATTTAACATAAAAAATACTGGTATTTTATGCTCTACAATAATCCATTTTGACAAGTTAATCTTCTATTTTTTACATTTGTTACAACTGTAAGTCAACTGTACAACTGTAACTGTTCCCAAAGAGTTCTTAAGAACTATTAAGCAAATAGGATGAATGTTTCTTAGGTGTTTTTCAAAGGAAGAAAGGCCAAAAATGAACTCAACCAACCTTTTGAATAATAATCAAGTCGCACCACTCCACACTGCCCTGTGACCTACTCAGAGCTGCAAAATTAATGGAAAAGGTAAATCAGCAATTATTCATCATTAAAAAAAATTAAATCCTTTTAACAGCATGAAATGCATGCTATGTATTTTCAAGCAAGATTGCTTACACAGGATGAACTTTACACTGTACATGATTTTTGATGTTGACACATATAGGTACAGAGAAAAATACTGCCACAACCAATACACTTAAATACCTGTACATTATTTACATTTTAAAACACTTAACACAGCTCCAAACCATCAGTGTCATTTAGCTATACACATTTCGAACTGGAGTGTAAAATGCTTACAGATTTTTAACAAAGGAGTTTCAACATAAATGCTGTTTTCAGTTCTTCAGTAATTCAATGGATTCAAGTTCTGTAGTAAATTCAATGGAATTCAGGTGTTAACTTTGTTCCATGCCAGCCATCAGTGACAAAGCTAAAGATTCCACTGCGGACCAAACCATAAAAAAGTAATTAATATTTGCATTTGCAGCAGCCTGCAAATATTTATTGCAATATTCAGTTCTGTAGTTTAAAAGGGAGATACCAGTTTATTTTTTTAAATTGTAACTTAATTGTTAAATAACACTTCAGGATTTAAGACGGTAAGACATTTTATGAATCTCTAACTGTTTAGACAAAATTTCAGTACTTTCATCATCAGTCACCCATTAGTTATTTTAGGTGGTAAGAACTGGTAAAACTTTGTTTGAAATACTAACTGCTGTACAGAAAAAAATGAATAAACCTTGTGGGGGGTTATATGCAGTAAGCCATTGTCACAGATGGTTCTTGCAGACAAGCTCTTGTGGACCAAGTAGCAGCGATGTCAGATATTACCTCTTTAGAAACCCATTAGAACATGCGTCTACATCCCAGCCAACCCCATTCAGCAGGTGCCTCCCTAACTCAAACTTGCACTGAGTAGCAATTTAAGCTATCATCAGGCTGTAAGTAGAAGCACAGACACGTTATCTTCTGCTGTTTCTGCTGCCAAGGAAGTTCCAACAGATGGGCAGAGCCAAGAGCTTGATGCAGTTTCAACTGAGGCACAATAATACTGCAGTTTTATCAGTTCAAGTTGTATCACAGCTGTCATCCAACAACAAAAAAAATAATGTTCCCTCTGGAACTTAGTTTCATTCATTTGTTTAGAAAACTGCTTATCACTTGCTTGGCCACATCAGCACCCCCTCATCAAAACAGGTAAATAGAAGACAGCTGTCATAAGAAAATACTCTAAAAAAATGATGAAGTTAACTGATTAAGAAGCAAGGCTTCATGTCCCTCTGTGAATACCTCACAAAATGAGATTCTTTAAGATGTACTGACTAACATTAAAACAGATTATCACGTAAATAAATTCCTAATAAAGCTTGTGTGTAAGTGCAGGAATGTGAAAAGCCTCATGTACTTACAGTGAGGAAAAGAGCCTCGGCAGACAGCTTTGTTGAGAACAGTTACAAGAAACATGTGACAGTTTTTAAAATCAGATTCCATCTTCTCTGTGGATTCCATCCTACGAAACAGTTCAACTAAGCAATGCTTAACAGGTGAGCCACTATGTAATCTTCAAAACATGACCACAACTTCACAGTAAATGACAAAAGTACTCTGCATAGCATTCTGGCTTGAACCTACAGTATTTTGATTATTCACTTCTAGAAAACAAAGGCAATTTTGAAAGGAACATCTGAGCACTATCACAATGGCGTTTATAATTTCCTCATCATCTTGGAAGTCCCTGCAGTAACTAGAAGGAACCTTGTGCTTACACGCTGACAACTACTTTTCCTATGTATCTTTGTATTTCAACACAGCCATTCCTGGTCTGTATTGCTTCAGAGTTCCTTGGGGTAAACATACACCGCCAAATAAAACAGGGATACCCACACTGCTTTACTATCAGCCAACTCCTGAATTCCACTTTGGACTATGCCAGCTAGCACTCACCAGAGAAGGGAGAAGATGTAGTTCACAATAGGCACTCCTTTCCTTCTTCCCCTCTCCCAGGAGGATACAGATGACACTACATCAGCTATGACTCATTCCTGCCACATCCAAGAGCACATAACCACATGCCCTGAGCTTCAGTCTTTATCAACGGTCTTCACAAATGATTTCTGACACTTCAGATTAGAAAAGCACTCCAAAACCAGCAACTTACTAACGCCACAGGAGAGCAGGACCCAAGTTCTAGGTCTGTGCCGAAGAGAAATAGTCCTGGAAAATATGGATGTGAGCCAGTCCACACCAGCTGGCCTCAGGGCCAGAGATGAACCCTTGAGTGTCAGACACAGCCTTGGAGACTTGCCCACTACCATTCAGCCTTCAAGCAGCAGATTACACAAGTAGAAGTATAAAGTATGAACTGGGAGAGGAGTAGCTGGAGAGCAGCCCTGCAGAAAGGGGTCTGGGGGTGCTGGTCAACAGCAGGCTCAGTGTGAGCCAGCAGTGTGCCCTGGCAGCCAAGAGGGCAAACCCCATCCTGGGGTGGATCAACTACACCACAACCAGCTGGCCAGAAGAGGTGATTATCCCACTGTACTCAGCGTTGGTGCAGCCTCAGCCCAAGTACTGTGTGCAGTTCTGGGCCCCACTGTTTTAGGATGTGAAGGGCCTTGAATACATCCAGAGGAGGGCAACACAGGTGGTGAAAGGGCTGGAAGGAATGTCCTATGGGGAGTGGCTGAGGACTTTGGGCTTGTCTAGTTTGGAGAGGAAGCGGCTGAGGGGCAACCTCACTGCTCTCTACAGCTTCCTGAGGAGGGGATGTGGAGACAGAGGAGCTGATCACTTCTCCTTGGTACCCAGTTGCATGTGGAAATGGTTCAAAGCTGCATCAGGGCAAGTTTAGGCTGAACATTAGGAAGCATTTCTTTACCAAGAGGGTGGTCAAACACTGGAACAAGCTTCCTAGAAAGATGGTCGATGCCCCACGCCTGTCAGTGGAGGCATTTGGGCAATGTCCTTTATAACATGTGGTAACTTTTGGTCAGCCCTGAAGTGGTCAGGCAGTTGGACCAGATGATCATTGTAGGCCCCTTCCAATTGAAATATTCTATTCTAAAAAAATCTGATCTTATTTTTAATGTTGTCCAAGGGATGGCTTAGAGAAGAACAACTGATTCACAGACCAACACATTAATCGTATCTTGGAAATAACAGGTGAGTCTCTAACTTCAATCAAGGCACATAAGGGAGCACGCATCTCTTCTAAAAATCCCAACTACAACATCCATTCCAGGTTGTTTCTACAGAAAAAGTATGATAGGAAAGGACAGACCATTTGGATTTGAGCATTTGGACTTGAGCATTTGAACTAATGGACACAAACAATTCTGCATTAAAATCTTGACTCCAAAGTCAATGGCAGAACTTTCAATGACTTCAACAGCTTCACATTGTTACCACAATTTTTTTACACAGACTTTATAATTTGGACAATCAGATTAGAAAAATAAGGAGGTTTATATTAGATTTAGATCATTATTTTTTCAAAAGAAAACCAGAAATACCTTCCCTTCTAGAATAAAGGCCAAACTAAATAATCCCACTTTTCATAAACCAACAGATGAACGTCAGCATCTAGCTGCCTAAATTTTTAAATCATAGCCAGGAAACATGATCATAAACCAAACCCGTGAACCTCTCCTTTTACCGTTGCAAACAAATATCAAGGAAAAGCAAATCCTCTTTGTTGCTATGCTCTACAATCTCTTCAAACACTTAGAAGTTATATATTGGTCATCTTTGTAATTAGAAAACACCGAACACAGACTGACACAATTGCATGAAACTTGTTCAGTTCTATTAGAAGAAATTTCACTTTTGTCAAGAAATAGCAATTAGCTTCAGGTATCTGCTGTTAAATACTAAGCAAAATCCTGTTACTTCACTCAAAAAATATCTCAAAATCATATTCTGAGCTGTGAAATTATGACCATGTGGAATTTTAGGTATGTATACTTACTTCCAAGCCCCCAAACCAGCTTGCCAACGGTCTGTAAACATCAGTACTAAATTTAACACTTTCATTATAGCTTCTTTCACAAAGCTCACCTAAAAGAACAATTAAAAGGAAAAACAGTCAGAAGCATAATCATTTTCATTATTAAGACGCAATACAAAGGTATTCCATGCCATTTAATCTGATCTGTAAAAACAATCTCCTAAATACAACATAATTCTTCCAGATTTAAGATGGGTTTTTTATTTGCTCTCTCATTCATTTCAGAGCTGACTATTTCAATGAGGACTAAGCACAGCCAGTATGTGGGCTATCATTACATTGCCAAGCCTTAATTTGCTCAAATCCTCCCAACTCTTAGAAACAAATCAGTCACGTAAAATACAATATAAAGAAATAAATTTTATCTTCTCTCCTTGATAGAATTGAGCTGAGACTTGCAAGGGAAACTGGATCTCAACGTTAACTCTGGAGAAGCTACCATTTCCTCAAGAGCACCTATACATCGCTTAGTGTGCGTGAACTGCAAAAATAGACAGTATAATTAGTACTAAACTATTTTCTTGTCCTGTTGAACTCAATATATCAAATATGTCATTTTTTTTACTCACCTTTTCTCTCAGTAGGCAGCGATCATGGATTGTAGACAGATATCTGTAATGAATCTTTATCAATTGATCTAAATCTTTGGCTTCTTCTACCTGGTGCTGAAACTCCAAGCCTGTACTGTGAAGAATCTTTAAGAGAAGAGCATAGTTTAAAAATCCATGTTACACACAAGTGTTTATGACTCTCTTCCAATTTTTTTATTATTTTTTTAAGAGTCTAGAATTGCCTGCTTCATTCACTCTTCCCTCTCAAATTTTAGGCCCACCATTCAATATAGCAAAAAACTCTTCTCATACCTGCACAATGACATTCGTCATATGAATAGGAATACTGCCATTGCAGTAGGGCAGACTACCCCTGGAGGAGCTGGTTTGGAGTATATTAATTTCATTAAAGGAGAAAAAAAGGTAATAGTAGAGCAGGTATGAATCTACAGGCATTGCCTTTATATTTGAGAAGTCACGTATACACTGTTGAATCTGTGTACTAGAGATTTTTGAGAAGGATCCATTTAACCAAAATGTCTGTAGTGACACTTTTATAAGTGTAAGAGCTCTTGAGAGTAACAGCTTAACAGAAGCCCGTTCGTACATGATGGTGCTTCAGACTGGCTGGCACAGGGAGAAACAGTCAAAAAGAACTAATAATATCTGAAGATCAATTATGTACGTGCAGAACTTCTGAAGGATTTTTAGAATTATTGATTAAAAACTGTCAAGTTAAAACGGAAACTTGCTTAGCTCAAAATTATCATGCACAAAGGACACTGGACTAAGATTTTACTTTTTTGTTGCTGTTGTTTTTTTATGTTTTGAATGAAAATTAATACTGCATCTCCAGGTACAAGTTCTTAAAATAAAGGAAATTGTAATACAAGACAAACCCTAGTCATGATGTAGTTGTGCAGGCTGTTAACAAAATGCATAAGTTTCACTCTCAAGAGGAACATGCGATGTATTTGCTGTTTTATACTTTCTGTTTGCAGTCCAAATACAGGAAGCATTCCCTGTTCTTCCTTAACCTGTGGGTTTTCTGCAGCACAGACTAGTTCTAAAAAGAAAAGACAAGAGTATTATACTAAAGTTCTTATGATGACTAATTGTAGCTAAAATGTTACTTAAAACTGAAATTTGTTATTTCTTATTATTCTGCACACAATACTGATGTAAGATTTTTCTTGCAATTCAGATGTGTTATTAAAATATATCAGCAATATACTGAGTAGTTTGACAGTATATCTACAATGCAATTTGATAAATACTAGAATAGGAAATTGTATTTAACAGCTAAAGATTATGTGAAAGGATAAAAAATATCTACATTAAAAATAAATGTGCATAATATTTTCACAAGGGGGAAAAGACAAACACGAAGCCACACCCATAAAGTTTAAACAATAGAAAACAACATACTTTTAGGAAGAGAATTATTTAACCGATGTACAAAATATAGATAAACCCATCAACTTTCTAACTTATTTTTCTAGTACATGAAGTGTGTATCGACTTTATATGAGACAGGAAGAGTTTAACCTGGTGAAGAAGACACTAAGAGACCTCTTTCTATAATCCCCAAATATTTAAATTGTAGCTTAGAGTATGTATTCCAAATTATCTAGCTTACTGTTTCAATCTCAAATAGACTATTTTTTTATCTTATTTTTCTGAACTTGTTTGCAAGGTATTACTCAGAAAAACTGATGACTATACATAAAGCAAAACATTAGGGCGTGGTAAACAGCCCTTCTTGCAACAGCAGGGTCTGAAGAATGAGGTAACACACTTCCAGTATAACTAACTAGACCTGAATCAGACAAATGGAATGCATAAATAGTGTTATCCCTGAGGGTGGAAAGAAGTGAAAAACATGCCCTGCTTAATATATCTAATTTGCAAAGCTAATAGAGATTACTATTTTACAGAATTAATCAAAATTGACTGGTTCATACTGCTTACTACAGAAAGCAGCAGAGTACTTATATCCTTACACCACAGAACAAGTTTTTAGAGTATTTCTCATTAAGAAGTTTCTTACCATCAAATCGTAAAACATCTAGGCTATACTTGGCCCACTTTATTTGCAGTAAGAGCAGAAAAACTTGATTGTAAATTTTTTGACACTCTAAGCTTATAACTATATCCACAGGC
Organism: Aegotheles bennettii; assembly: GCA_013398125.1. Lineage (NCBI taxonomy): Eukaryota > Metazoa > Chordata > Aves > Caprimulgiformes > Aegothelidae > Aegotheles > Aegotheles bennettii. The sequence goes on along the minus strand of VZRW01000875.1, from coordinate 52,003 downwards.
CAAGGAACCTAAGAGAAAGAGAAGATAATCAAGACAGAAAATGTAAGTCACCTTAATACATTTCAAATCTGTTATAGAGTAAGAACTACAGCAATATTAACTCACTACCTTGTAACTCAATGTCAAACCATCTAAGGTGTGGACAGGGAGTTTCTTCTTTGCTGTGTCAACGCTTTCAAATGATATAGACAACCTATGCAAGGAAACAAGTGATTTAATTGGTGATAGTCTGTTTAAAATTAGTGGTTAATTTAATTAGCTTTTTTTATTTCTTATTGCTAAATACCAACTGTCTGATTTCATCTGGGGGACCTAGGTAGAAGAGATGACAACAGCTCAAAATGTCATCAAAACAGATTCTTGTAATGAGGACACAATAATTAGTATAGAGCTATGCAAATTAAGTATATTAGTATAGGTAAGGGTGAAAGAAACATGAGTAAACTGTATTTTGCAGAACTTTGCATTTTACCTCGAACTGTCATCTGGATAGCGTTGCCCAACTGCTTCTTGAAGTTGAACATTTAAGAAAGCAACATTCTGCCAAGTTTCCTTTTCTCTAATTTTGTCAAAAATAGATGTATAGAAGTCATACATGGTATCTCCAGCTTCAAGTAAGAAAAAGTTCCTCATTGCCTGCAAATATTCTACAAGCCTAAACAGGGAACAAACATACAGTATTTCCTCAGTCTTAACCATACAAGTGAAATCAAACAACTGTTACAGAAACAAAAATCTTAAAAAAAAATCTTCACTACAGGAACTCTGTATTGAACATAAACTTCACAGATTGCACAGTAAATTCTTTGCTTAATCCTCAGACAGCCCTCACATACGTTCAAATAAAACAAAGTAACTAAGCCATTTTTTTCTGTAAGCTTGAACAGCCCCACTAACTTCAATGGAAATGTTCATGGTATTCAGCTATCTTGCAGTCTAGGCAATTTTCAAAAATAGCTTAGAGTTTGGAAATCCCGTCCCTCTCCCTAAACAGAACATAAGGAAGAAGATGCAACATCAGGGAGAGTTCTGTCTAAGAAAAGACTTTAATATGGAGTCCCAGAAAATTATGATATGGATTTTCCTTTTTGGATAAAGTAGGAAGAATAGTAAAGCTACAACTCTCACAAGAACCATGACTGTAAATACATTATTTGACAGATTAAAAGCATGATGACTTATGACCACCTGAAAGGTAAAAGGAGTAGGCCATATTACTCTAAGTAATATAAAAATACCACATAATATTCTTTTGTCTGATTTTATAGTATCATAACTGAATTTCATATTAAACAAATATATTCTGGCTTCCTAAAATTCGTCTTCCAGTTTCAAATGACGACACCATTAAAAGTACAGTTGGAAAGAATTTCCCTATTGAACATAAACTATAGCTTTGCAGCTGATTTAAGTTAGGCCAATTTTTCACCCAGGATTCTATCATGTTAGATCCTCCTTTCTTCCTTAATAATTTTATTGTTGATTATTAAATTGGAGTAGAAATACAACACAAAATCCATGCTTTTAGTGTATGGCATATGACCGGTAATTAAATAAAGTGTTAAGGAAAGACAAGTATACTTTCTCACCTATAATCCTTCTTCAAAGTTTGCATTAGATTTCCACAGCACTCCAAGTATTGCTTGTCTATATGTGGATAAAGGCAAGATCTCAGTGTCAGTTCGAAAGTCTGGCAGGTCACTGATTCTGAGGATCTATCCACACAAACATCCCCACCAGTAAACTTCTCGTGAAAGTCACTCTGTTCCAAATACAGTCTTGAAAGTAAAACAAACTACTTAGGGAAGAAGGTTCACAATTCATGCAATATCAAAAACAAAAATGTCATGCCTTTGAAGTTTTTAAACAAAATTGGATCCTCTCCTCTAAAATATACGGTGCAGAAGTAATAAAAGCTTTTTCACATCAACTGTACATATCAATTCTATTAAGTGATCACTCATACTGTTTTTGTATGACGAGGCATAAGAATATCAAAAGGATGGCATACTATAGTCCTATAATTGCTCAAGGAATAATTCTGAAAAAACAACATCAAGTTCAAACACCATACAGCTTAATAAACAAATCCATTATCATCGGACCTTTAAAACTATAGTGTGCGTGAACAACACTCAGGTGAAATTCCCATGAAAGAAAAGTAAAATTACAGAAGCAAAGTAAAAATCTGAACAATAACAACTGTTGTCCCGAAAGTGGGTCCGGTACCCGGTGTGCAAAGCTGATTCACACACAGAGTCAAGATATTTGCTTTTATTCCAGTTCCATGCAGAAAAGGGAGCTAGGTGGTATCCCACAAAGCTAGCTCAGCTCCCCGAACATAGGGGCTACTTTTATAGAAATGATGTAATTGTACTTTAACATTAATTATATTCTATCACTCATATATATTTAATTATAAATTAATTTCTCACTTCCATTTAAAGTTGCAGTGCTTAAAGATTTCACCACACATGCTCAGAGAGGAGGGGGCTTTTGTTAGTAGGGGCCTTTCTAGCCTGTGGGTGTTTTTTAGTATGTTAAGGAGACCTTAGCAGGTGAATCTAATTAAAACTTGCTTTCCTCCTAGTGCTCCAGGCTATAACCAGTCCCCAGCCAGTTCTCACCAAGATAAGGTGTAGGAGTACTCTCTCACGCCTTTTATGCCTCTAGCAGGCCTGTGTCTGAAGGACAGGCTGTTGACTACCAGGGATACGTTTTGTTTCAGTTCTCATTATCTTAGTGTTACGTGAGCCCTGTTTTTATTCTAAGTATCTCTGTGCTCTCTCTTACGTGATTTTTTTCCAAAATTCTACTAATTTCAAGTAAAAACCTACATCACAACAACAAAAGCAAAACCCAGCAACTTAAAATAACAAGCAAACAAAAAAACCCACTCCACAACCACACACACTGAATTGGTTTGAGACATCCATAAATATGGGGTCCCTATATATTATCTGTAATATTATATCATGGGAAAAAGAGTATCTGCAGCCTACACTTGGCACATTTATTTTGTCACAGAAAGGATCAGATTACTCTAATAATTTGTAAAAAGCTACTCTCTAGCTGAATCCATCATCAGAGGAAGCCTGGCTCACAGCAGCTATCACCTTAATCGATTGGATGAGTCAGACATTTAATTATTCTAACAATTTTGACAAATAGAATAGTCCCAATGAACAAGGGAAGTAATAAGAGTCTAATCTACTGTTAATTATGATTTCTTTAAAACAAACTCCTCCTAGGACTGAAATGAAAACATGTAAATCGCCAACTAGTATTTAGGAAATACACAGATAGCTATTTCTTATCTGTTATCTCAAAATAAGTATGATTTTCAGAGTTCATCTTTCCTGCTAATTTCCAAGACATTTATAACCTCCATATGACTCATGAAGAATGAAGAATTTTGTGCAGTTAACATGAATTTTGGAAGGCTTTTAAAGTTAAATTATTTTAGCACAGCCCAACTGAAGTTTCAAAGAATACACTTAGTGCAAATCAACAAGATTGTGTACAAATTCCAAGTAAATACATTTAAAAGTTTAGATTCTACAACAGCATTCGCTATTAAAATACTTACTTTCTAGAAGCCTGTTATGATGAAGACCACTTCCATTTTCTACGCTAACAGATGCGAGCAGCAGTGTCTCCACTGATTTTAATTGGTTTTCTTTAACTAAGCACAAGGGTAATGTTTACTTAGCTTCTGTCACTGATTGCTGGTGCTCATCTTTATTCTGCACTTGCTTATTTGCAGCACCAGCAGCAATAAAAAAATGAAAATAAAAATCGGTCTGCCAAATGTCACCAAGCAAAACACTGCTCTCAACAACACAGCAGGAAGATCATTCATTTACCTGGCAAAATTAATAGCCAGCAGTGGGTCATGGACGTCATCCAGTTCCAAGTGTCTTTCTGCTATAGACTGCATCTTTATCAGGCTCTGCTTTGTGGCCTGCTGTTCTGTAATAGTATCTGGAACAGACTCTTCCCCGTGCCGCAGGCGAGACTGCACAGATTCCAAGAACAGTGTATACAAACTCTTTCGTTCAGCATCTAAATTGGACAACGCATTCCATGGTGAAATTTTGGTCTAAGAGAAAACACAGTCTGTACTACAAGAACGCCTCCATAGTCCAACGTTTACTTGGTAAGTTTTAACGTATTAAATTTAGACTACAATTCAGGAAATTATTTAAATATTTAACTAAGAATTGCTAAAACAGTAGGACTAGTCCAATGCCTGATGTTAGGCATATGCTCAAATGGATTGCTGAGTGGGTATCTGGAATACGAAATACTTCTGAGGCTGTTAGAGAACTTTCTCCTTCACATGCAAAGGCAATTAATTCTTAGCACCTGAAACAACCCTGCACTATTCACTAGAACAGACTATATTATCACAGCAAAAGGAGAAATAAGTCTAAAAGATCTCCAAAATAATTTATGTCTACTTTTAAACATCAAGAAACAGCAAAACAAAAAAAAATTTGTTTTCAAACCCCCCTCCCCCCACACACACAACACTGTTTACAATGTTGTACTGTTTCATAGTAACTCAAGATAAATATCCTAAGTATCCAAACATCTTTCCTCTAATTATTAGTAAGCTTTTTTTTTAAAAAAAAAAGTTGACATGCTAGCTCAGAATTACTCAATCACTTAGTGATGGAATACAACTATTTATTAGAACAAAATAGCTTTTCTATTAGAACACGCAAGCTGTTTTCTTTTGTCTCTTAACAAAAAAAAAAAATGTATTGCAAGCACATGAAAACAAGTTTAAGAAAATTTAAAGCAATAAAAAGCAAGGGGAACACTCAATCTTTATTCACTTTCCCCTTTTCACCTATTTGCATTGGAAGAGTAAGCGTTTTCAAACGGACTTGAAGTTACCAAGTAGGATAGTGACATTCAGTAGGGAGGGTTACATTATTTCAAACCATGGAAACACTACTACAAAAAATACACCCATGCTGTTAGATACCCTAAAGCATGGTAGTCCACAAACTCACATCTCACCTCTTGATGCAGCCTGCTGTGGAGAGCCATCTTTGCATTGAAGATTCTTCAACAGCTGCATGGATTTTCCAGCCATGATGATTTGCTTTAGCACAGGTTTCAGAAAAGAGACCATGGTGTGTTGCCTGCTTGAAGGGGCCTGATCACTGCCAGAACTGGCACTTGCATTATCACTCATCTTCTCTTCATTCTCCGTCTTCTCTGACACGCTATACAATGTGTAGGTAGCATACCAGAAATCTCTGTGATTAACTGGAACATTTTTGTTTCTGCGAAGAAATAAAAAGCTGTTGAGTACTTCCTTTTTCAAAAGACAAAACTTCCTTGCTAGAAAATGCATGCATCTTTGCTCTATGCTTTACCTTTCATTTAGAATAGTCAAGAAGCACATTCAAAACTATATAAAATGCACTCACCAGTATCAAACTATCTAGATGCCTCAGAAAAGATGACAGCTTTAGCAGGACAAAGAATCAGCTCACATGAAATAAAAACAATTGTATAACCAAATAAACACCCGAAAAAAGGCAAAAATTAAATTTTTCCCAGAAATTAACTATTCACAATGCCATTCATCTTTAATAACAAAACAATTAATGAATAACTTACAGATTTATTTAATATCCACAATGAATCAAACACTACTAGGAAAGCTAAGAAATTCTAGAGCAAGTAAAACTCAATTCTTAGTTCACTTTGCTCTTTTGTGCTGTTTACAGCAGATACACAGTTTGGTCTTTGAAGTCAGATGAAAAACAACCTATATTAAATAATTAAAATTAAGCTCAAATAGAAGTTGAAGTCACCCCTGTTGGTAACACTGAAAACACAATCGCAGAACCACAGAAAGAAAAGTCAAGCAGGACAGAATCAGGATGAGAGATCTCAGCTAATAAGGATTTATTACAATAGTACTAAAGCTGTTCTCCTCATGCTCATCTTTAGCCAGCTCAACAAAGTTTCACTTGATTTTGGCAGACAGGGTGGAAACTGATCTGTAACTATGAGCCAAAATTCTAAGTTCTATATTCACTTTCCAATTCAAGCTGTTAAAAAAGTGATCAGCAAAATATAATGTGTGAACAGAAATTTAACAGCTGAATTAACTTTTAGGGTATGTGCATGTAATTAAGATACCATATTAACAGGTACCACAGGTCAGAAGCAATGAGCATTTCAATTCTAAATAGCATCTGATCTTAACAACTATAGACTAGTAGAAGAATAAAAAAGTGTATTTTGTAATCCTTGCAAACATCTAGATTTTGAAAAATGGTTAATTGCTTTTTATAGAAATTCAACACACTCAGAGTCAGGCTGCTGATTATATGTATTATAGATACGAAAATTAAAACAAATTATTCCTGTTTCAGAACAGTATCTAGTGGGTTTCTCTACCTAGTGCAACTACCCTAATGCAGAGTCTCATACAAGTCATAAAATTATGATTAAGACATTAATTCTACTTGAGTAAAATAACAAACGTGAAAATCTACTTTTATTGTCACCCTTTACTTCCTAGGTTCTACAGCAGGTTTTGTGTTCATATGTCCACAGCATTGTGTGTGTCCATTATCAGCATCTTTACCTCTGAATGATAAATTCCTTTGCAGGATCAAACAAATTACCATGAACTATCCACTCATCCACTGTTTGTAAGTACGGCCTCACAGTTTCAACCCAGAGAGAGAACAGAAGAGATACCTGAATTTAAGGAAAGAAAGAAAAAAAAAAAGTGGCTGAATGTTTTTATAGTAAGTATTAGAAGCAATATGGCAAAGCCTAACCTCTTAATTGTGCAATTATAGTTCATAAGATATGCATAACTACAGTTACGGATTTTTAACGATGACACGTTCAACTAAAAATTACAGCTTCAGTAGTTTTAATGGAAGCACTCATTGCAAAAAAAACAAAACAAAACAAAACCAACCAAACAAAAAAAACAAACAAATAAAAAACCCCAGTAGTTTTCTTTCCACTCTAATACCTCCTAAGCAGTGATAGCCACAAAACATTCTGTGGTTTTATAATGTAGAAAACAGCAAAGCAAAAGGATGGTATTTACACTAGTATAATCAACAGGTTACTGTAAAAAGCCAAATCCCTACATTTCAGCATTAACTGAATTATCCAGCTATAGAAATAGAAGGAGGGAAAGCTATTTCAAAGCTCCCTCTTTCATAATGGCTTCCTGGCCTCTAATTCCCCACAGTTTTTACTCTCAGTCCTAAAAACACACTGCTGCTGATCTCCTCATAAATCTGATTTTGTCCAGCCTGAGTGACCTCATGTCACAAAACAGCAATGCATTATGGCTATCAAATCTGCCCTCAATCCTCAGTAGCTGCAAGCTAGTGTACTCCATCACCACAAAAAAATTTAAGTTACTAAATATTCTAGTGTGTCTTCTATTAAGGAAGGACTGACTTCCCCTACCGTTTGCTCAGATGCTTCTCCAACACTGTCATATTCAAGAATAGCTTTGTAGAGAGTATTAAGCAGATGAGATGCTCGTACAACATTTCTAGTGTCAGGTGGCACTTCTGCTACTCCTGTGCTGAAAACTTTGTGAAGCACCTTCAGCTGTGCCAGTCGGGGAGACAGCTTATCTATTACTATTGAAAGTGTGACTGTTTTATCTGGAAAAAAAACCCAAAAGATCTATAAAGGTAACGTCCAACAGAAAATCAAATGTTGTCAATGTTATTAATGAGGTTTTAAAATGCAGTGTGGCATCTTTTACAGTTTCAACATGTATCTACGTAACGTTTTGCATGTTTCCCTCTTATAAAAATTTTCTTTCACATGCCCCCCTCTTGAAAGATTTCCCTTGCACTGTACCTTTGTTGATTATACATTTTTCAATTTCCGTAAGTTCTTCTTTAAAGCTAATGAAATATTTATACAAGGCCCACATAAAAGCTTGATAGGTTCTGAAAGGGGCTTCAGTAGTTTTCTTTGGAGTGGAAACTGTTCCATGCGTTATGTTTTCTGGGTTGTGTCCCATCACTTCATCAATAAACTTCTGTAGTCTAAACACAACTTGACCATATGCTGCTATCTGCTCCAATACAGATCTCAGGCAATTCTAGAAGAAAAAAAAAAAGAACTTTCTAGAATCATATAATAAAAATATGTATTTTATAAAGCCTAAAAATGAATTATGAACTAAAATACAATAAAATTCTGCCATCTCTACCACTTCATCACATTCTCACATATGGGAACAGCCCATTCGGTTTTATTAAGTCAGATGTGTTCTGACTAAATTAAGAACAATTGTGGAAGCGTGGAAATTCAGAAACAACTTACATGGGTTAAATGAGTTACAATAATATCATTCCGCACAGCCACTTTTCCGTCATTCAGCTGAAATATAAAAAGCTTTTTCACTCCTGAAAGTAGCCTTGAAAAGAAACAAAGAGTATAATTTTTCTCCCCTTAACAGATTCATAATTATATAATTAATAGAAGAATTAGCTCTCCCTTGCCTAAAAGTTTATTTTCTTCAAATCAAAAGGGGAGCATAGATCAGCTACAATGCTAGTGGTACTGTAAGTTGTTGCTAGAACAAGAACAATAAAACACTGGCATCAAGTAAACATCTCCCAAAGTGCCTTTCCAGTTGAGATAATTTCCAGCTATAGGATGAGCCAAAACTACTTTCTAAAATTGGACACAGTATTAAAAACCCATGGGGGTGGAATACAAACAAGTTGGTTCTTCCTAACAGTTAGACTTGAAGAATCAATGCATGCAAGAAGTAGTAAGCTACTTTCTTCTTTGTGAATCTGAATGGTTAACACACATAAACAGCATCTTTATTGTCAGCAATGGTGCACGCTAAAAGCTCAGTAATAATTCCTTCTTCAGACACAACTTCAAAGATAAATCTCTCATTTTCTTGAGAGAAATACTAAACGTTAAGATGCAAGATTTTGGATGTTGCTCTTACCAAAGAGTTTCCCGTATAACCTGAGTTTCAGTGACTAGTGTTCTCTCTTCTGGCACATATAAAGGATCACTGCTGTACAAGTGATGGTCCCTTAGAAAAAAGGAAATTAAAACAATTTAATGGCTGAAATAACAGCTGGATCACCTGAAAGTAAGAATGAAGTAAGTCTCAGTCTTGTTCTAATTACATATGAGCGGATTCAATGTTCATGGCAGCATTTTAAATATATAAGCAAAAGCAGAGTTTATTTTCATATTGTTAAACAAAATACTATGGAAAGCATTCAAATAGCATCTAGTCATACACAGCAAGACAAGCAGTTAAGTAGCAAATACCTGAAGTACTGAATCTGGGTTGTTTTGGGTTTCGTGTTGCTTTTTTTTTTAATTCTTAATCCTTGATTATTTTATTATTTCCCATTCCATGTTGTGAAAAAATAATTGAGTTACTTTCTGTTAAAAATACTAAACTAAAAAGTAAAATATCAATTACCCTAACCCATATAAGAAAATTCACGCTTTAGGCCAAAAGTTTACTTAAGAAATGGAAACTTTCACATCCACTTAAGAACTTTCCCTTATGATTCTGTGTTATGCAATTCTTTGCAAAACTTTCACAGTATTTTTCATATTTTAGTGAAGTATAGAACAATTATTTGCATTTTTAGTACTTGGGACTCATTAATATCATCACTGACAAAATTTATGTAATCGTGTTCCAAATTCAAAAATCCAAATTAAGTAATCCTGGTTACATAACATACACATACACAGCATACATCTGCTAGCAACACTGCAACAGAAACAGCATTGCTTTATTTATGTTACTGATTGTCTAATATTCACTGTAAATTTTGCTTCATAGCTGGCTAGATAGCCAATTGACATGAAAATAAATTCAACTCCTTGACTAAGAAATTCATTACATTAAGGAACCAAAGACAAATCTAATGATCTGTACTACTGCAGTACTGATACATCAGAATTGGGACAGAGGGACAAATCAGGCTTTTTTATTTCCCTTTCTTTTTTAATTGAACTTCCTCTAATTTTCTTTCCAAAAGCACAGCAGATCACAACAAAGTACTACTTTATGTTCCTTCCACACACAAAATCTGTGTTTAAGGCTAACTTTGTAAGGGAGAGACCAAAACCAAACAAGCAGTTAAGCTTTAGGGAATTCCTCATTTCCAGGACCATTTACAACACACCTGTATTAGTTCCTCAGAGACCTTCGTAAGGGTCAACCCAAACAAAATTCAACAATAAGATTTGCTTCTTTGAAAAAGGAAAACCCTCTCTGATATGACAAACATAATAAAAAACTAAATAAAAGGAAAATAATCTATTAATGAAAAAACAGCTCATTGGTTCATCTTATTAATTCATATTCTTTTAATTCTGTTTTTAACTAAATCAGTAATAACTATATTACCCTTACACTTAATGAAGTCATTATTTAGCATTATATACCAATAAGGAATATGCAAGTGATTCTGTTTTCTTACCAGACTGCAGCTAGGTTGGAATGCAAGTGCAAACTATGTGAAAAACGAGGAGCTCTTCCTGTCCAGTACTGAGGAACTACATGCTGCTCCAGCCAGCTGCGGGCATCAGGCTCACCAACTGTGGAAACACATGACAGTCTGTGAAGTAATTTTATTTATTCAGGAAATGCTTATAAAACACAGGAAAAAGTTATTAAAATGCCTATCTGTGCAGCTGCAGAATCACAGACCTTTTCAGGTAAGTTGCAATTTACAACTGTTTACACTTTACTGCACTCACATGCATGATACCATGGTGCACAAGTTAATTTACATAAAAATGCCTCATCTCCTAAAAGTTCTCCTGAAGTCCTAAAAAAATAAACTTGGAGGTTTACGTAGTTTCCAGTTTTTCCTCAGAAAATGTGCTTCTGTCTCAAGCAATTCTCAAACGATACATACAAAACCAAGTTGACTTAAAAACTAAACTTCCAAATATCACCAACTTTGTCACTGTGTTCCTTTTCACTATGCATTCAGTACATTACCTAAAAATGTTTTCTTAAATGTGATTATCAAGAACACTTTACCTAATCCCAGTTAGTTAGATACAACATAGGAATATTATGCAGTCTTCTTATGCAAGGTATCCTGTATCCTACCAATATTCTATGCAAAAATATACAGATACAGTTAATACTCCCTGAAGCTATTCAAGAGTAAGTGTTTTAATTACATTCAACTACTTTTTTCCAAAAATGCTTCATACCCAGAAATGAGTCAATTGTTTCTGTTGTCAACCAAATTTTGTTTCAGCATTCTGATACTTAATAATAAAAATTGACATTATATCCATACAGCCACATGCTACATTTACTGCATAAGTTTTCATTTCTGTATTGGAATATCCATGTGTATTTCTGCAGAAATAAACAGAATTCTTGTCTATTAGCAACAACAGGAATCAGATCAAGTCTTCCTCACTGCTAAAAATAAAACAAACAGCAGTGAACAATATGGTGCACCTTAAAACTACAGTAACAGGTCTAAAACGTTATACCTCATGAAAGAATAATAAATAAAACTGCATTAGTTTGCTAAATTTGAGTATGTATGACTATAACAGAAGAATTACAGTTTATCCTAACCTTTCCAGGAAACATTAGGAACTGCTTTCTTATTTGGATCTTGGTCTTCTAGAGGTGTCCTGTCTACCTGAATACCCGAGTCTTCCCTGCTCAAAGGCTGAGTGTCTTCCTCCTCTTCACTTTCTTCAGACCAATCCTATTAAGTGCAACAAAACCGAGTACGCTTCAGTACAACATAGCAGACAGATCTATACTCATTTCCTATTCAAGCCAAACATAAAACTATTTTCTTCTTTCTTCCACTATAAGGTAAATACAGGACACTAAGACCAACATAACTGTCTGCCAGAGACTGGTTTAAGTTACAGATAATATTAATAACCAGACAAATGAGAGAACTGGAAAAAATCACTTCACAAGTTCTGCTAAGGAGCAGGCAGGGTCAGCAGAAGGAGACAGGTTATTTGCAGAACTATGTCAAAACATAGTGAAGAACAAAAGCATTTGTATTGCTGTGTCTGTGTGTATTTCATGGCAGTAAGCAATTTATTAGGGAATCCTGCAAGAATCAACATGCAGAGCGTACAGACCAGGACAACTCAACCAGGTCTCTAGTATGTTTCACACTGGTCCATACAGTTTATTTTATTTTTTTTTTACCTTAAGAAATTACTTACTGGTGTATCTATGCCTGGGCCAAAGTAAATTTCTTCTCCTTCCATCAAATACTTTCCCCAATCAAATTCTTCTTCCTTTTCTGAGACAAGTATAAATATAAAAGTAGTAAGCATCACATAACTCTGACCTTCTTTTCCTCCAAAGACATTTAAAAGCTAAAATTACCTTGTTAGTCTAAATCTAAACCAAAAGGCATTCCCTCCTTCCACTTAAGGTTACACCACTGCTCCTTTAACAAGGTTATACACTTTCAACACGGCACGTAAACTGACATAGCAATCACATATATTCCTTATTTATTAATTCTTGATTTTATTACTTATACATTCAAAAGATGCACATTTATCTGTATCATGTTACAGCACCCTAACGCTCCAATCCTGGAAAAACATGCAAGAATGCAACATATCACTTATTGTGACTAGTCCCGTTTAGCTCAGTGGAAACATTCTAAATGTTTCATTTACTTTTGCACAAGGATACCAGACTCTAAACAACATAAAGCAAGAACTGTCTTACTCTCCAAAAAAGACACCACATATCCATAATGTGATGTGTAATACTTTAAAAATAACAATCACACATACATTATATCTTAAACATGAAGCTTACTCAACTGTAATTAGTGCTGTTTGAGATAACCTCTTCATATTCACATTCCTGGAATGGGCTGAAAGTGCATTCAAAACACCGCCGAGGGAATGTGCAGAGATCATTCAAAAAGGAATCTTAAGATGCAAGATTTTCTTTAGGTTAGTCTGAAATACTCTTCTTTCAGTCTATGATACAACACTGTAAACAAATGGGGGATGGTATCCACTCAAACTTAAGCACAAGCCTAATTTTTAGGCACTGAGTGAAGCAGTCCTACTTTAGAAAGCAGGTAGCTGGGATCTCCCCCTGGGAACCTTCAAAGGTATCTCCCTTTCCGTGACTACATAGGGAATGTAGGAATTTACATCACCAAAGCCATTTCAAAAGACCTCCCATTGAGGTGCAAGACAGAGACTGAGGATAGAAACCTGTTGTCTGTCTTTGAGCATGCATGTAAGCACTGCTGAAATGGCGGAGGATATAAGTGGCAGCAGTACAAGTCAAAAAGAGCACCCGAGGTACTTTGGTGGCTGGAAACTTAATTAGGTGATGTAATGTAAATGGGCATAGGAAAGATTTGCAGGCTATTTTTTAAATGTATAAATCATGAAAAGACAATCAATAAAGCACCTTGAAGTGAAGGAGATAAAATGGAGAGGAAAAGTGTCCTTCTTCTCAGATTGTGTTAATGGATTGTATCTCTTATTAGCAATATAAATATCTTGTATACTTACCCACTTCTTTGACTCTTGGTTTTTCCGCATAGTTGGTGTTGGATGGAGAATCAGACAAACACAACAGAAGAGACAGTATGGAATAGTGTGTATCTGTCTTTAAAACACATTTTTTAAAGAAAAAAACAAGTCAGTAAGTAGTCTAAAAGATTTTTGTTAGGAACAAACTCAGCACATTCTCTGCAGAAATGCTCCCCATTAGCCCCCATTCCCCAGTCCTGAATTACAAAAATAACATCTGCAATGTGATATTGAAGGCTATCCATTCTTTCTTGCCTACTCATTAGCCAAGCAATGACACACACATACACACACTTACAAAGCTCTCTGGAAATGAGATCCACTTGTATTTAAAAAAAAAATCTCAAATTTCTGATAAAGCAGTATCACACTTATCTGGTATATATGGATTATAGTATGTTCCCACCAGACATTACTGACTCTACAAGAGTTTGTCACAGAATACCAGTAGGTCATGGACAGAGTCACATGCGTGAGTTGGAGTTTCATTTACCAGTCATAAAACTGATAAATACTCCATCTTCCAAGCTATGTGCCACTGCTAAAAACCAAATGCAGTTTAACTTCCAAAATATTATCCCCAGCTATGCTCCTGTTGCATTTTCAAAAGAATTGGGAAAAAAAAAAAAAAAGGCTTTTTCAAGCCTTAAGATACAACAACACTCAAGTATTAAGTGCTTGCTTGGGCTTTTGTTCTGTTTTGTTTGTTTTTAATTTTATTTGATTCTGAAAACAAGCACAACTAAAAATACTTTATCAAAAATCTGCAGAGTACAGTGCAATTAATAACTGTAATAACAAATATCTGTAAGTGATTTGAGTGTTCTGGGGTTTTCCCCACAAATTAGAAGAAACCTAAAACAGTTCAAAGAAAGAAATTGTCAGTTCAATGAGAAGTAAAATCAGACTACAAGTCAGAACACACAGGGCTATTAAGCAACATCATTATATGGAGCATAACCTCTTAAATCACAAGCTTAAATTTCGCAATAGCAAGAACTTTCAGTTTTCAAAGATCAAATTCATTATTAAACTGCCACACTGGAAAATGTCTTAAAACCATAGAATGTTTGAGTTTGGAAGGGACCTTCAAGATCATCCAGTCTAGCCGCCCACCTACATCACCACTAAACCACATCACCCAGCGCCACATCCAGGTGCATCTTGAACAGCTCCAGGGATGGTGACTCCACCACCTCCCTGGGCAACCTATTCCAATACCCAATCACCCTTACAGTGAAGAAATTTTTCCTAATGTCCAATCTGAATCTCCCCGATGCAATTTAAAGCCATTTCCTCTCATCCTTTCACTATGAGCACGGCAGAAGAGACCGACACACACACACCCCCCACTACAACCTCCTTTCAGGGAGTTGTAGAGAGTAATGAGGTCTCCCCTGAGCCTCCTCTTCTCCAGACTGAACAACCCCAGCTCCCTCAGTCATTCCCCATAAGACATATTTTCCAGTCCTTTCACCAGCTTCGTTGCCCTTCTCTGGACACGCTCCAGCACCTCGATGTCTTTTTTGAATTGAGGGGCCCAAAACTGAACACAGCACTCGAGGTGCAGCCTCACCAGTGCCGAGTGCAGCAGAACAATCACTGCCCTATTCCTGCTGGCCACACTGTTCTTGATGCAGGCCAAGATGCCATTGGCCTTCTTGGCCACCTGGGCACACTGCTGGCTCATATCCAGCCGGCTGTCAACCAGCACCCCCAAGTCCCTTTCTGCTGAGCAGCTTTCCAGTCACTCTTCCCTGAGCCTGTATCAGTGCCTGGGGTTGTTAT
>VZRW01000875.1:0-30547 GCA_013398125.1 Aegotheles bennettii | reverse complement strand
TCAGTGAGGAAATTTTCCCTAATGCCCTACCTAAACCTCCTCTGGTGCAACTTGAGGCCATTTTCTCTTCTTGGGAGAAGAGACCACCCACCACCTCGCTACACCCTCCTTTCAGGCAGTTGTAGAAAGCAATAAGGTCTCCCCTCAGCCTCCTTTCCTCCAGGAACCTCACTTCCCTCAGCCACTTCTCACCAGACCTGTGCTCCAGTCCCTTCGCCAGCTTTGTTGCCCTTCTCTGGACACGCTCCAGCACCTCGATGTCTTTTTTGAAGTGAGGGGCCCAGAACTGAACACAGCACTCGAGGTGCAGCCTCACCAGTGCCAAGTACAGGGGGATGATCCCTTCCCTATTCCTGCTGGCCACACTATTGCTGATATAAGCCAGGATGCCATTTGCCCTCTTGGCTACTTGTGCACACTGCTGGCTCATCTTCAGCCAGCTGTTGACCATTACCCCCAGGTCCTTTTCCTCTGGGCATCCTTCCAGTCACTCTTCCCCAAGCCTGTAGCTCTGCATGAGGTTGTTGTGACCCAAGTGCAGGACCTGGCACTTGGCCTTGTTGAGCCTCGTACAATTGGCCTCAGCCCATCGATCCAGCCTGTCCAGGTCCCTCTGCAGAGCCTTCCTACACGCAGTCAGATCAACACTCCCACCCAACTTAGTGTCGTCTGCAAACTTACTGAGAGTGCACTCCATCCCCTCATCTAGGTTGTCAATAAAGATATCAAACAGAACTGGCCCAAACACTGAGCCCTGGGGAACACCACTAGTGACTGGCCGCCAACTGGATTTAGTTCCATTCACCATAACTCCCTGGGTCTGGCCATCCAGCCAGTTTTGTGCTCAGCAAAGAGTACACCCATCCAAGCCATGAACAGCCAGTTTCTCCAGGAGAATGCTATGGGAAACTGTGTCAAAGGCCTTACTGAAGTATAAGTAGACAAGATTCATAGCCTTTCCCTCATCCACTAAGCGGGTTGTGAGTGTGAACATCAGGAGTGGAGTAAGAAACCAGCTTTGTCCTAGCTACATGTCAAATGTTCACCATTATGATGCTGAGCAGCTTAAAATGCTTTCGTCCTTCCATGTAGTTTTATAGAGCAGCAAGGGCAACAGCCTGGCTGTGAGCTTCCTTCTAGAAAGAAACTAACCAAATTGGTGGGAAATGTTATGTACTGATATCTGTAGCAGACCCTGCTTTGCTTCACTTGTCATATCCTTTGTTGCTGTTGGGCCTTGTCTTGCTTGATTGAATCAACAATTATTGGACTGTAATCTGCCTTGCCAAAATCTTTTATTCCTCTTCTCCATAAAAACATTTATGTTGGCACAGCAAAAGAAGTAGCCAATGGATCAAGTGGAGTGGTAGAAAGAAGGCCTCAGAAATGTCCTTCTTAAGTTAAAATATATTTAATGTACCAACATAATGTGAAGAATTAGGTAAAAATATAGTATTTAGTATAATTTCATAATCCTAACAACAATAAAATAACGTTGAAATTCTTATAGGTTCTAGTGTATTAAGAAACAATGGTATTTACCCAGGTAGGCTAAATCTTACCTTAGGGTTCAAATGCAGAACTGCAAGGAAGCGATGGCCTCAGTGCACCTGCGGGCAGGATGGTCAGCATGAACGTGAGCTCAGAGGGGCTCTGCTCCAGATCTTTTCTTACAAAGCCTTAACTTACTAAATGTTCAAAGGAAGGTCTATAAAACTTTACTGGTGTTCCTATGTCTCTTCTGACATTGTATGTGTTTCCTACTCTAGATTAGCAGCAGTCTTTTTAGTTGACTTAGTCAAAACAGTGTTTTGAACCATAATTTGTTGTCCTAGATGTTAGCTAAAGGTCTACACAGACACTGCAATGGTATATGCAGTAGTAATTAGTAGTTGGAATACTGTGAATGGCATTTAAACAAAATTATTTGATTTTAAGGCTTCGTATGTTCTTTGTACAATGTAACTGTGGTTATCGGTTACCTCCTGTATATTTATGCATACCTGTGCTGTCGCTTTGATCGCAGTTCAGAGGGAAAATTCCAGGCTTTTCAGTATAACAGGAGCACGTGTGTGTCACCTGTGCCCTTTGTGGCATGAGGAGCCTGGCAGCCACCCATTTCAGCACTGCATCAGAAAAAAAAGGGGATTTTTCCAGTGAGAAAAATTCATGCCTCGTGACAAGCGGAGTACCATGAAACATGGGCTTTAATGACAGTGCTGTCTGAGAGGTTTCCTGCTTCCCGGCTGCCCTGTACAAGTCCATTTCCCCTCACACCACACCCTCAGCTGTGCTGTTTGTGGAGCAACACAATAAACTGAATCAGGGAATCTGTCCAGATTAAAAATAGTGTTGTTTCTGTTCTGCCAGGAGTTTTAACCCAGGCCAATTCACTGACCATTCCCTTGGAAGCATCAAGAAGCGAGGGAAGAACCACATACCCTGAAGCCCCCAAGCAATGAAAGTACACCCTCTGTGGCTGGTGAATCAGAAATCTGTTGCTGGTTTTCAAAACAGGATACAAGGGCTGGGACAAATGTATAACATCTGTGCTGCCTCAGTCATAAAAGGCTTTAACGCTACAATGCTTTTTTCCTTTCTCTCATCATAAGCCTCATTTCTATTTTTCTTTTGCCAATTTACAGTAGCAAGGCTCGGTATGTAATTTCATCTGGGAGAGGGAGCACTGGGCAGGGAGGAGGCATGAAGGCACTCTCTAAAAGTAGATTTAAACTATTTTTTTAAAATAAGATTTAATTCTAGGAGGCTTAATAGTTTACTTCATATTCCTTGATTTTCGTGTGGTAACTGTCACTTCCCGCCCAGCTGCCCTTTCAGGTCACACTGATACGAACGAGATGTATTTCAACTAAGATCTCCCCTGCTTATAGGATTAGGTCATCTCTGGGAGATGTGTCCCTCTCTGTAATGTCATATAAACACCTGTGACCAGTCATATATTGAAGGAGGAATTACAACGCAAGTCTTTTGCTGAACTGTGTGTCCTTTAGGCAGACTGCTCTGAGCAGGCAATCTCTTCCCTGCTTCTCAATCTCAACTGATGAGCCAATTTGTGAAGCAGGATTTGAAGGCAGGAGAAGGAATGCACGAGGTGAAATGTGTCAGGCTGCAGTGGACCATTAGTCAAGTCAGCTACATGAGGTTCATGCTTTGTGCACGAGACTCGTCAGGACTCCCATCACTTTCATCAGTCACCTCTGTTACCAGCAAAGCATAGGATAAATTCCACAGGGCTGATGGAGAATATTTAAAATACTGTGTTAAAGAAGTACTTAAGATTTTAAGTTTTTTCATTTTCAGTGTATCCATAGAAATAAATATTTCATAATACGCTGCATAGCCTTACAGAAAGCATATTTGCATATTTAACATATTTGTTATAAATATGTTTCCTTTAATGCTAACTTTAGGATATATGAGACTGTGTCAGACAAGTCTGATACATAAGAAATGGTCTGTGATGGCCTAACTCTGAAAGTCCACCTTTTAACATCCCAGGCAGAGACAAACACAGCTGAAACATCACAAATATGCTTGTATCTGGAACTCAAGGACACTCAGAGAAGAAACAAGGGGGAAGCGCTGTGAGAAGCAAAGATAGAATTGCAGAACTGTGGGAAGCAAAGGTATAGTTGTAGAACTGTGGAGATTCCCCACAGATGGGTAAATAAATGCACATGGGTGGCATAGTGCCACTGTAGCTGCTCCTTCTGGCTTAGGCTGGCCCCCTGAGTCAGAAGGAGTGTGCACTTGTTAGCGTATAAAGGCTCGGACATCGGGAGATGCAGGGAGACAGGACAGACCACCGAGGACCACGTTGTCTCTGCGGGGACACCCGCTGTGGTGGAGCCTGCCTCCCCATGCCTCACAATGAGTGCTAGAGCTGGCCTCTTGGTCGTCGCTGGACATCTGTTGGGGTTGGTAGGATAAACTCTAACCTTGTATTGTTTGTAACCTTAATTGCCTGTGTATGTTATAATTAATAAAATCCTGGCTTAGTACGTGTTTTGCCTCCTCATTCTCAAATTGGAATCCTCAGTAAAGGGTAAGACCTGTCTTTATGGTCATGCAAAAATCAATCCAGGTGACTGAATACAGGAGGAAGCAAATGGATCAGATTTACACCAGAAGTTACACAAAAATACCTCTGAAAAGCAACAGGAAAATGTCGTACCTGATCTTTAACCTTAACAGGAAGGAGGTCATCTGATAACTTTCTACTACAATAGTTTTTGAGGTGCAACCAGAATTTCTCACTCTCAATTCTTCATCTGGTGGAGTTTCATAACTAAATATAAAGTAGAACAGATTCCAGAAGCTGCTGAAGCTGACTTCGAGTCTTCAATTTTTGATGGTTTGTGCTTCCTGTTAGTTGGATGTATGTTTACATAGACACTTCAGATCATTTTAGATAAGAGTATCATTAATTGCAGATCCAACAGATATTTCTGTGAGACTGATATAGATTTGATGTAGTCCTAAAGGGAAAAGAGAATAGAGAAATGCAGATAAAGAAATTGTAAGGGTACCAAGCTGGTTAACTGAAAAGAAGACAGTAGGACAGTAGGGGTAATTTGAAGAATTTGCTATTGTATTAAAGTCCTGCTTAAAAATCAGGATTTAATATTTCCACTCAAGGGTGTTATTTGTCTATTGAAACAGAATGCATACTGCCAGTCTTCTGCTTCAGCAAAGATCATTACACAGTTCTGATGCACCTAAAGCATTATTTTGACTACAGAGTAGAATATTAGATAAAATTCTGACTGTGTGTAATTTTTTTCTTACAGACCCTGAAGGACAGGGTGGGCCAGCATTCACCCTTCAGGTATGCATACTGCTGAAACCTTAGGGGTTTGTAAAGTTTTCTTTAGAAATCAACAAAAGAACCCACAGCCATATATGACATGATGGGTCAAGAAAGAGATAAGGGATGCTGGCTTAAGGGATGCAGCCAGCACACAAAGAAAAAATGAAAACAAGGAGAGCTGAGCAGGAAGCTTCAAAACCACCCTTTTTATAAAAACTAAGAACAAGAAAGAGATGTGTGATATTTACACAGGTTGGTACAGATTAAATAACATAGATAGAGGGTAACAGACTCTGGGGTTCAGCTTAGGTTTATTTGATACATCCCATCATGGCAGTAGTGGCAACGCTGTAATACTCTGTGCTTTTTGGTTTCATGGAAGACTCAGTCACAGAACATAGAAATTGCATTGCATCCCAGGTCACTATCTCCCTGTCACCAGCAGATTGTTAGAATGTTGAGATATCTCTAGTGTTACTGAATACCTACACTCCAACAGCCAGGCTGTAGCTTAGTGAAACTGGATCCATGGAAAGCCTCTGCTGAAATAATGATGCTTTACTCTGAATTTTTATTTGGATATAATGCATTTTTCTTCAGTAATGTAATTCCAGAAGGTGAGTGGGGTTGCCCTGGGCCCCAGGTTTTCTTACCTGTTTGTGGATTAGGCTAGGGAACCATTCTTTTAGTCCTCTGTGAACTGAGCCTCACGAATACTAGCAAGTGTTTCAAGCAAGCGTGGAGCCTGTCACAGTCATTTATATTCTGGCTCTGCTTTCTTCACTTTTCCCACCCGTTAAAGCCTTCAAACTTTCTTAGACAGTTTTACCATATGCTGCTTTTCTTTTTGCTAAAAAATGTAGATGCTTTCTTCTCTTATTGTACCCCTTCCAACTAAAAATATTTTACTGTTCTAGAACTGTCTTGATTTTTCTTTTCACTGTAAATGCATCGGCTTAAATTTCCACCCATGACAGATCATTCTCAGAGCATGTTGTTATTCTGTTCCTATGTGCAGAAATGTTACAACCTGTATAATGCTATGGTTCCATTTTGTCAGATGCACTGACGTGCAATCACTTTATCTATAGGGAAACAAGAATGTGGTAGCAACTTCTTCCCTCATACAGAAAAAATACCTTGTATCTGGGCTTTCAAGACCATCTAAATCTTCTCAGATTTAAATGCAGGTTTCTTTTGTTTACAAAGGGATATAAGCTTTCTTTGTAAAACTCTTCAATCTATGAAATAGTGGACTATCTAACTTTCAAAATCTCTTGATCAAAAGTTTCTTGTATGTACTGGCCTGGTAGATGAGAGGAGAGCAGTGGATATTGTCTACCTGGACTTCAGTAAGGCTTTTGAAACTATCTCCCACAAGATCCTCGTAGAAAAGCTTTTGAAGTATGGGGTAGATCATAGAATCATAGAGTCACTCATATTGGAAAAAACCTTCAAGACCATTGAGCCCAACCATCAACTCAGGAAAAGCAGACAGTGGGGTGGACCGAAAACTGGCTGAACAGCTGGGCCCAGAGGATGGTGATCAGTGGCACAAAGCCTAGTTAGAGATCAGTAACTAGTGGTGTACCCCAGGGGACAATACTGGGTCAAATCCTGTTCAACATCTTTGTTAATGATCTGGATGATAGGGAAGCATACCCTCAGCAAGACTGCTGGTGGCACAAAACAGGGAAGAGTGGTTAATATGCCAGAAGGTTGTGCTGCCCTCCAAAAGGACCTCAACAAGGTGGAGAAATGGGCTGAGAGGAACCTCATGAAATTCAACAAGTACAAAGTCCTGCACCTGGGGAGGAACAACCCCATGCACCACATATTCTGGGGATAATCCAGCTGGAAAGCAGCTTGCAGAAAATAACCTGGGGATTCTGGTGGACATCAAGTTGAACATGAACCACCAATGTGCCCTTGCAACAAAGAAGGTTAGTGGGTGTCCTGGGCTGGATTAGGAGGAGTGTTGCCAGCAGGTCAAGGGAGATGATCCTTCCCCTCTACTCAGCACTGGTGAGGCCACACCTGGAGTGCTGAGTCCAGTGCTGGGCTGCTCACTATGTGCAAGGAGTGAACACGCTGGAGAGAGCCCAGCAAAGGGCCACAAAGATGATTAAGGGACTGGAGCATCTCTCCTATGAGGAAAGCTGAGAAAGCTGAGACTGTTCAGCTTCAAGAAGACTCAGGGGGATCTTATCAATGTGTGTAAGTGCCTAATGGGGGAAGTAATGAAGGTAAAGCCAGGCTCTGCTCAGTGGTGCCTAGGACCAAAGGCAGTGGGCACAACCCAAAACCAGGAGGCTGTTTCTGAACATCAGGAAATACTTTAATACTGTGAGGGTGACTAAACACTGGCACAGGCTATCTAGGGAGTTTGTGGAGTCTCCATCCTTGAAGATATTCAGAAGCCATCTGGACATGGTCCTGGGCAACTGGCTTTAAATGGCCTTGCTTGAACAGAGGTGTTAGACCAGATGACCTGCAGAGTTACCTTCCAACCTGAATCATTTTGTGATTCTGTGCCCATTGTAACCCCTATCCACCACTGGCCACGGACTCCTTCCTATCTTCTAGCACTACTCTGTGTTCACAAGCCTTTTTCCATATCACCACGAGTTTTACTTTCACTGGCAGAACTGCAGCACAGCGTGCCAGGGCATGCATCACAGTAGAAAATGTCCAGTCATTCACCTCGAAAGAAGAGAGCTCCAGAGACATCCTCAACTACTGTAGATTGCATAGCTCTGTGATCCTGACAGTTCACGTTAGCTGACACACTGATATCAAGTCCTTGACCACTGTTTCTCACATACGGTAGAGTGACCAGTCAGAAACAGAAAGCACGTGTTTGCTCTTGTACCTGTCTGCATTTGGGAAGAATCTAATGACAAGTGAAGGCAATCAATAAGAGGGTTAGAGTTGATATTATGGTACTAGTGAGTGCTCCCTGGCCTATTTGAAACAAGTGAGCAGCAGTGGTCCTGGCACCCAAACATACTTCTGTCACCAGGGCCCGATTCTCTACCACCTTTTACCTCCTGTAGTCATCTGCAACAGTACAGAGGAGAAGAAAGTACTACCAGGTCCCATTGACTGGCCCTCGGAAGATTCCAAAGGGTGCTGTTTGGAAAACACCTCTTTATACCTCCCCAGAAGAGCCTACATAGTTTTCAATTATTTCCAGGCATTATGCATAGGGGAATCCATTACAAGCTGCTGAATGTACAGGTAATCAGCAAATCTGAAATTGTTTCAGGTGCTGTGCTGGAATGAGCAATACCTTGTCTATTGCACCGGAGAGATTTCCCGTTCAAAGCTGAGACAACATCAGTGTTGTTAAGGGCATTTCTTTTTATTCAGCTGAGTAATGGAATTGCAGTGTGTAGCTGGGGCTCCAGTGGTGGTGGTGGTTTGAATCTGATTTCCGGGCATGGAAGACACAATGTAAGGATGACATTTGAGAATAAATGAAATACAAGAAATTAATATGGGCTTGTCCTTGAGCTGAAAATTTCTAGTGAGCATGTAGCAAACAACGTAATTTCTATATAATAGGCTACATTGTGGAGAGACTTTGTTTATAAGAACACTGGTAATTTAATATGATTACAAGCTGGATCCAAACAAGTTGAAATAATTGTAAGTAACCTTAATTTTTCATTTGAGAGTATTGCTAGAAATCTACAAGTTCATTTATCTGAGCTCAAAGCAGAGATTAAGGCAGCCTTTTTACCCAAAATACTGGCGATATCCCTGCCCAAAAGAAAGAAAAATGACAGATGCTCCAAAGTTTCTCAAGAACTACCATGGGCTTTACTAAGAACTGTTTTGATCCAGTGGCATCTGGAAGGATGAGAGTCCAGATGGTGAAAGAGATAGGCAGACCTCATAGCAGTCTAAACAAACATAATAGCACTCTGATCCTGAGAAGAGATATTTGTTGGGTGCTTGGTGAGAAGGAGCTTGGTTATGAAAACTGTGTCAATTTGTCTGATTCTCTGGATGTTCAAAAAATCAGAACTTTGTATATTCTTGTCACTACAGAGAACTGTGCTGGAGATGAGGATCCTTCATGATTTTTCCTTTTAAAATCAACTAGACTGCACCAAATCCCACACTTACATACTGCACAAACCTTTTGCATTAGTGGGGATGAAACTGATGCTTGCATGCAATTTATTCCCACAACTTGTGCAGGGAGCACATCACTATAGAAAAAGGGGTATTTGCATTAGATCATGACCGTAGTTTTACAGACAAATTAGCATTTTCTTTAGGCCTTACAATATAGCTGGCTTACACATTTTTCTGAACTTAGCAAATACATCCCTTTGGCGATGCTAAGAAAGCATAAATTGCACAAATTATGAAGGTTTTGCTAGCCCTTTTATCCAGGTGATATGGGAACTAGGAATCTTCATCCAGCTGATCTATGACTGGGATACCACAAGTGTTTAAATTTGTTTACATGATTTTCCATGAGAGTTTACCCACCACAGCATTCCCAAAAAGATGCAATCAAGGAGGGAGGATTTGGGAATGGATAATAATGGTTTTTTGGCAGTTCATTCCCAAGTGATAAACCACAGGTTGCTAGGGAGACCGTAACATTTTCCTCCTCATCCAACACCTCAGAGGATTTCCCATTGCATAAAACAGGTCTCACTCCTGAAAGAAATCCTGGGAGCCAGGCCTCAACAAGAGATCAGCTTAATCTGAACAATGCGGTGGCCTTTTGCCAAAACACAAAAGAAAGCCAGGTCCTGAAAAGTCCTGCAGGACACATCAGTAATGAAAATTTAATTAAAAAATGTGAGATTAATGAGGGAAGCTGGTAAGATGTCTGGTAAAATAGAGAGCTTTTAATATCCTTAAAATTACTATTAGTAGGTGGCCTAGTTTGGGCAAATTATACATCAAAACAAAAATCACCATTGGCCACTTCCAGAATTTCTGTGACAGAAATCTGGCAGTGCTGTCTCAGTGCTGGTGGAAGCAGAGCAAGCATTGACTAAGGGAGAACCCCTCAGTGAAAAAAACACTAGACTTTATTTCTAGACCAGAACATAGTAACAACCATACAGTATTGAAAACCTATTTTAAAAACAGAAAAGGTGTAGGTTCTTGTTATAACATGCTAAAGCATGTGTTCCTTGAGGTCTTTTGGGGTGATACCTAGTGCCTAGGTAGCAATTTTAATGCAAAATAACAATGCTGGTTTGTTTAAAATCTTGGGCACATTTGGACTGGTTGCAAGTCTAATCAAAATGAGAATGATTAAGTCAAACTTTGCTGTGTGAATAAACTTGGTTCATGGAGCTCTACTTACAGATACATAACATTCCATGAAACTCTCCAGAGTGTGCTGCAAAAAGGCATTTCTGGAAAATCTAACAATCATAGGCAAATGTACATGCCCTGTGGGCAGGCGAACATGGTCATGACACTAGCATGCAACTGGAAGCTCATTTAAATGGAGAGGGCCAACAGGCACCTCTCCAGTAATACACCAGTAAAAGACAGAAACGCTCAGTGTTTCAGCTATAACAGAAGAGCTTCTTCAGTTTCATAACAGAAGCTGCAAAAAGCAAAACATGAGAAAACATGAGAGAACTACTTACAAAGCAGGGAAAATAACAGCACTAGCAAAACAGTTTAACAGGAAGCAGCAGAAGACAGAAGACCAAAGAACGCTTCTTGAAGGCAAAACAAGTAAAGAGAGAAGCAGTCACCAAAGGATATCCTGAGCTCTGTGTAGGGCAGCTAGGCCAGCTACCAGGAATGACTGGACGGTATATAATCAGCCTGCCACTTTCCAATGGTCTTACATAGGAAAGTGCTTCAAGTGCAGAGACATACAAGCTGCTTTCATGCACCTCTTACCATCTTGGGTACCAGACAGAATGAATGTAGCTACACTGCTTTTGGGACCAAAGTTCAGAGCCAACATAAACACTTTCTCATTACTCTGAACCCAAACAAATAACCTGAACCTGACATGTTCAAACAGCTACACCTAGTTTACGCAGATGTTTCTAGACCACTCTTCAGCTGCAGTAAGGAGCACAGCTCTGGAAGGAGCCCAGCAGAACAACACTGAAGTTGTTCTTCATATAACTGACACACATGATTCAGTGATACCCTTCCTCTTATGGACTGTCTCCATAGGGACTAAGGCAGTGAGTTCTACACGGCACCTTAGGTAGGGGTAAGTCTTACTAGGTTGGACACAAGCTGTACTCACAGAGCATGGTACCTGCCACTGATAACTTTTCCAGAATTAGAAGTGTGATGCACAACACCTTAACTGCAGTATTATTTCTTCACTACTAGCAGAAATAGGTAGAAAGTAACTGGCTGGATTTGTTTGGATTATCTTAATTATTCAGAGTGCCCTGATCTGTTAAAAATATTACTCAGTGAATAAGAAATTTGTTCTTCAATAAAAGAAATCAAAGTGTATTGCTATATGCATTTCAAAACACCTGAATGCATAGAGAAGTACTACAGGAAGAACAGGAAGAAAATAGTTTTACCTATCCACATAGGCAATGAGCAATTAATGTCTAAGTAACAAACAACCTTCATAAACTAAGGACGTCCCAGAAATACATGCTTTCAGTGCAGACCTCATACTTTCTGGTGAGGGGACATGAAGGCCACTAGAGTGACTAATAAAAAGATTGACTTACTTCTAGGTAAATCCTTCTAGGAAATCCTCAGAGAAGGATCCTCTCAAAACATCAAGAATTCAAACTAGGGCAAGCCCACATCAGCATCAAGCATAGCAAGACAATTGACAGACACATTTAGGACACCATCAACATGACTTCCATAACAAGTAATAATATGGATGCCATCTGGAAATCACAGAAAGGGAGTTGGATATGGATGAGCTTCTGTCAAAGTTGATCTCTTATTTTTTCCTGCTATTTTTTGTGCAAGTTCCTGACTGTGATTTTTTTTATGTAATAAAAATTCTCTTACTCATACACATACACAGTCTTAGCATATTTGTGGGGTGGAGAAGTTCTGAGAATTAAGGGCTTTGGAAGAGCAAATGTTTGGTTCTGCAAGGTATCAGGGAAAGGATTTAAGATGGCTGGCTTTGCTATCATTTGTCATGATGGTTCCTAACGATTTTGAAATGCTTTTTTTTGCTGCCTTGAAGAACACAAAAGCAGTAGAAGGATTGTGGGCTCCAGAGTATTTTGCAGGTTGTTCTTATGATCAAGCATATATTAGTAACTTGTACTCCTATAGGTCCCACAAGCCATACAAGTACTTAACTTGTCTGAAGACAAGTGATTCCTGCCCTGCCTGGTCACATATGCATGAACTTCCTCCTGAGGCCAGAACACCTACATATTTTCATCGGACTTAGTTCTGCTTTATAACACAGTGATGAGACTCTAATCTTTATAAGGAAGAGGACCTCACTTTATCACCTCCAAATTCTTACAAGCTTCGACTTCAAACTTGTCATCTTTCCGTCAGCAAAAATGAGATCCTGCAAGCTGTAGTAGAGGCAATCCTCAAGTTATCATAATTACTGTTTGTCTAAGGCTAGCAATAAACTATGTTTCGTGTTAGCACTGAGACGATCATAAAATAAGTAGCTGATGAGGCCTGCAAAATAGAAAATTCATATGCTTGGATTCTCATAAATTCGACTTTGAATTAACCTCTTTGTCAAAAGGAATGCGTTTGCACCGGGTAAGTGAATTGTTTATTGATAAGCTGATACTAACAGAGGGCAAGCCAGTTGGCCGGCCTGGATTCTCCAAAGCACAGTGCCAGATCAGAAGCTAGTGCTATCTGAGACATGTTTCACAAACTGGGGAGTCATAAATTAAAACCCTAAGTGTCATGACTGTGGGATACAGAATGTCTCCAGAAGTGCATTTATATTCAGCTGAATCGCCAGCGTGCCGAGAAATTTGTTGGCAGAGCTTTGCTGTAAACAGCAGGTTGTAGCAGGAGAGGTAGTGCCAGGGCATACAGCTTGTCAAGGGAATCAGCTCCTGGCTCCAACCAGCCACAGACGTGCCCTGACAGCTCCTAGAGGAACAAAACACAGAGAGGACTTCGGGAATCACTCCAAACACAGATAGCCAATGAAGTTTGTGGTTGCTCTGTTTCTTTTTGTTTGCTTTCTGAACCTACTTGCTAGTTTCTTCATTTATTTCACTTTTCATCTGGTCATACGGCAAATGTCACTCGGTTTGGAACACTTTCAGCATGAGCTGACAATAGCTTGGGTGTCCTGTCTTCAGGGGAGAGCAAAATAAAAAACTTCCACTAAATTGCACTTACGGTATTAAGCCACACATGCTCAAATTTGAGTCTGTCCTGCTACCTTCTGGAAGAAAGTAGTGCAAGGGGCAGCTGTGAAAGAAGAGGAAGAGTTGCCTTCTAAACAAGTCAGACTAGGAGGGAAGCCAGCCTAATACTGGCCAAATATGACATGAAACATAAAAAAAAAAAAAGGGAGGGGAAAGAGGTGGAAAGTGAAAAACTGTAACAAAGAGCAAGACAATCAGTCAGCAATGCCATTAAGTTGTTGACCAAGAAGCAGACAGCAATACATTGGGACAGCTTCCAAGATCATGGAACTAAGATAAGGGAGCTCAACACTGAAAAAGATGATGATCTGGTATCTGAGGGCAGATGTAAATTTTTTCAGGTTACTAGAAACTTGAAGAAGTTCTTATGAAAAAAGGTCAACTTGGTCACATTGGATTTAAACAAATGCTCAAATTGTATTCTTGTGTCCAAAACACAGTGAAGTTAATACTACAATAACAGAAGGGGCGGGGGTGGAAAGCAGGGAGGGGCCGGGGATTGATTTTCTTTACTGAAGATTGGTCTCCAGAGTAAACCAGCAGCAGCCCAGCTCGGTGCTGCACAGGCTGAGATGTCCATCTCTCATATTGCATCTGCTCTGCGTGTATGCGGGAGTCAGAGATAACCTGCCTGGGGGCAGGAAGAGGATCTTGCATCTTCCAGTCTAAGGGTGTCAACCCAGGTGTATTCAAAACTTCCAAAAACTTCCTCACATGCACAGGAAATATACAGAAAGACATTTGGGAAAGAAAACAACTACTCAGTTAAATGCACAAGCTATGACTGGGATAGGGATACCGCTCAGTGTATTTAGTAAATTAAGTTCTTTCAAAGAAATACAGGTAGAAACAGATTACTTTTGTCTAAAGGGTGGTGAGAAAGCAAGAAAGACTGGACTATGTTCCTCATCAGTCAGAAAAAAGTGAGCTGGAAAAGGCAAGTGAATTACTGAAGATAAGCCTGAGTGTAAGTATGAAAGCACATGCCTACAGTGTAATAGTATCCCATTTCCACTTTGCCCACCAAGAAGTTTCTTGGACTGTGCTGTACTTGTCCTGCTTCACCTGTATGGTCAATACACAGAGGCCCTTTTAATTTCTTTAAGGACTCCTAGTAAGCAAACACTGGATCTGAAGTTGCATGGGGAAAGTCTGCCTTCATCAATTAGCTGGAATTTCAAAACACCTACAAGATGTGAACTCATTCAGACAGGACAATGCAGATATGACCCAGTCCTCATGGGTGAAGTTTTCAAATTCAGCAGCAAGAAGGAAGACCACAAAGCGTGCACAGAGCTGTGTCAGGAGACTTTAAAAGGCAAATACAAACATGAGAGAAGAGGCTAAATCTGCTCTGATTTGACATCCCCAGTACAGACATCTGCTTTCGCATTGGGCTCTCTTTGTAGTCAGTGGAGAGCAACAGATGTTTCTGGGCAGGACTTATCCCAGTATGAAAACTGGGATTTGTACTAGATCAAACAGTCTGCACTTTGAATTTGCCACTTTCTCTCCATTGACTGTAAAGACTAGGCAGGGCCATCAGCTCAGCTGTGAATGCTTCCAACATAAGTGTATAAAACCAAGTCAGAAGAAGTGGCCGTTGAACCAGAGGACCTCCGGAGGTCCCTCTCAGCCTCAACCATCCTGTGATTCTGTGAACCCCAGGTAAAATACCAATTTAAGATTGGAGCAGCCAAAGGCAGCTGCCCCTCAAGGCATGTGCCCAAACTAGCTGTATGTCCAGCCTTTCACAGCATTTGAAATTATAACAGTCATGAGGAGTCAGTGATATTGTCACTCCATTTACTCAACTGGGTAAAAAAATGCAAGCTTTGACAAGATAGTATACATACAGAAGCTCAAAGAGATTGTCAAGAAAGCAAATGAGAACTTACTGAAGGGTTGGTCCTATTACAGACAACCCTAATTTTATTAAGGTATTGATCTGTGTGTCATCAGTCATTGCAAGAACAGACAGACAAGAAACTGTGGCCCTTGGGAATTGAATGAACAACTTTTTACATGATGAGAGTTAGCCAATTACTAAATAATCATTTTTTTATCCCTATGTGACCAGACCAACAGATGTTGAACTGATGTCTGAGCTGCTGAGGAATACAAAGTGCCTTGGGCTGGGGGGAATAAATGTGCAGCTGCCACGGGAGAAGGGAAAGATGGAGGCCTGCAACTAAAATGTCATGTTTCTGAGGAGACCATGATGGCCAAAGAAGCAACTAACTTGGGAGAGGTCAGGTTATTTGCTTGAAAGTCTCATTCTGCAACTAATTTCTGGAAATAGACCAACTCAGAGGAGTAAGTGCAGTCATCTCCAATCTGTTTATGAGTCAGAGATTAAAATGGGCTGACAGGGTGTGAAGAAGTATGAAAGTGTGAGGAAATAAAAGTGCTCCTCTGTGACTGCTATCAGATACAGCCCATAGGCTGATTGCATTACAGAGGGAATGTAATAATGTTAGTAATCATCATAGGATTCATTTTTCAGTATACTTTAGGTTTGTGTTTAAATGCAGTTGGCTAGGCCCTTCAGGAGCACTTGACCTATGATGGACATAAGTCCCACCCAAAAAAAAGCCCTTAAAATGTCCTCCATGCTTCTCATGAACTGGAAAAAAAATAAAAATTTAGAAGTAACCTTTCTCATTTGTCAAAAACCCTGCTAAGTACCTGCAAGTAACTTGGGGAGATGGTCATTGGAAGATGTCTGGGACTAACAGCTGCTCAGAAGAAGGAAAGAGTTTATTTTGCTTTACATACTCTTTAGCTTTTCAGCACTTTCAGCCCTGAGGATTTTGTTAGAAAACCCATGGAAAATATCTAGGAGTACAGTGACAACAAATAAAGAATTTGTGTTCCTAATTTCTCCATCCCACCACAGCTACCTACTGTACTCAAGAGCTTTAGCCCCCTCCAGGCTGCAAGGTGAGGTGTGCATTCATCTCCACAACACACTTTCCCCTCTGGTAGTTAGCATTCTTTTCCAGTTGATATTCCCAAAATGTACATTTACTATCTGGATAAATTTTGTAACCGAGCCAGGAACATGGCTAAAAGGAAACTGAGGAGAGAAGGAGAAGAAGGAAAAATGAAACATCAAAATTCTTGGTGATTATTGAAAGTACTCCTTTTCTTACTCAGAAACAAGTAGAGGGAGAAAGATGGGTGCATTAGGTTGGCATTGGCAATTTTACATTCAGCCTCTTTATTGCTTTCCTGATATATTCAGTTTCTGTGAGATCTGTTTCTCCACTTTGCCATCTGTTTTTAAATCAGGTAATCATGGAAGACAGTACCCATATCTTTCACTGTGCTAAATGAAGCAAGCCAGCTTATATGGCAAGGGAGTAGAAGTAACAGAGCTATTTACCTGAATACTATACTTTAGTCCTGTTTAATATCTTGATTCCTTATGAAAGTATTTTCTCATGTTCCCAGCCAAAATAAATGTTCACTATACCAAACGATCACTGCCCTGAAGGAGCACACAGGCTTTGCTGCTGGTCATCACTTCCAAATCACATGTGTGCGATGAGTTAAGGAGCAGCAGCAGATGTCACAGCAGGACCAATGTGAATCAGGAGTAAGTCTCAGGAACGTACACCCCTGCGCACAGTGTCAGCAAGGACACAGTGTGCACACCCATCACTTTAAAACTGTCCTATAGCTTGCAATGTCTCCAGAATATCTGACACACACACACACACACACACACACACACACGAGTACCTCACAGCATTCTTTTCAGCATGTTTTAATAGTCTCCATTATTTAGCTGGTTTTCCATCTTGTCCCAAAGCACATTTCCATGTTTGGTTGTTTCTCTCCCTCTGGGATTTGCTGTGATGCTCTCAGCAGTTACATGCATTACAGGTGCCAGACCACATTTACGCATTCTCAGCATCTCAGCCCTTTTCAGCTGCTGAAAGTGGGGTCTGTCTCCTTCTCCTCAGGAATCACTGTAGACTCTCCTCTGGGCCTACAGGGCTTCCATCTTCTTGGCTGAGCTCAGATTTACCACTTCATCCCCCCACATCCAAACATGACTCACTCTTTTAATTTTTATTCTCAGCTTTCTGTGCTGGCCGAAGTTGCTTTAAGCTACTGATCCCCATCACTTATTTTTTCAACAACCCAAAGAAAAGGGATGGTAAGTACTTTAAATGGAGTGCCCCACAATTTGACCCTCAAGTGAATTCTGCAGAGGTTAGCCCACATGGCTCCTGTAAATGCAGCTGCAGTCGCAGGGGCCTGGAGAGGCCAGCCCCATGACCCATTTTAAACACACAATCACAGATTCATGGCAGAAATCTCATTATGGACATTAATTTTTTTTTGAAGAACTGCTGTGCAGCGGATAACAGCCTATCTTCAAATTAAATCCAGCTCAATAAATAGCGCAAAATTAAATCATTTTATGTCTGGTCTGCCTTTAGCTATACTTAAGCCCTGTGCATGATTAACAGATTAGAATGTGAAAAAAGCAGCTTAATCTGTCCACTGCAGAGATACTTTTATCCCCCTGTGCTGCACATTGTTTTATCTCTAGATACTACACCAGTCAAGCTCTGCCTCTAGGTCTCAGCAGATGGTATGGCTAGGGGAGCACTGAATTTCCAATTTATCCTGAAACCTGGGTATTTATGTTGTGTCCTTTTAACGATAATACTGTTCTCAATTATTGCAAAGAGCTACATATTTGTTCTTATTTTATTTGTTACAATAGCATTCCCAATCAAGATCAACACAGACAAACAAACCCTAAGAGGCTCAGACATGGGAAATCACTGGTCCCAGGCAATGCAGTAATTCAGTATAAAAGAAAAAGCGATGGCATCCAGATAGCCTGAATCCTACTCTAATGCCTTATCTGTAACAACACACTGTCTGCTATGTGGCTGTCATCCTTTCAATTAGGATTTTATATTAGGACATTTAAATCCTAAATATTACTGACAATGAACTTCAATTAATTAACAAAGTGGGTGTTCCCAACCTTCATTTTCTTAAACTGAGCCTGGTTTTGTTTTTCATAAGGCTGCATAGCTGTATGACTAGACTGCTGCACTTAAAATAAAAATAACCATAGTAGGTCAATGTAAGGCTCGATCCAACAGAATATGAGCTGAGTTTTTCCAGTGCAGCATGAGGACATCTGACTTTCAGCAGAAGCAGAGAGGTGAGGGTGCTGAGAATTTTGCAGCATGAAGCCATAATATACTTGCAATATTACATGCACTGTATGCATGTATGTATGTGTATAGCACTGGTGACAAAGAATATCAGGCACACATTGAGACCATGCTCAGGTGCCTGGAGTATCACCTCTGGCACCTAAATAACCAGAACATCACTAGCACCATTTGCATTTCATAACTGCAACTCACATAAACATAGGGCCATATCAGAATAACAATGAGACACACTGGCATATTCATATATTTTTAAACACGTAGAAAAAATCCGCCTGCTGTGCCAGGTGATATTCTGCAGTCTGTTTTGATACCCTCCTTCATTTATGCCAGCTACTTCCATCAGATGTTTTCTGCCAAAGTGCCTGAACAAATTAGAAAGCTGCTGGCACAAGGGATTTTTCAAATTGAGCAGTGGGATTTTAATTCAGTAATTCTTTTTAATGACCAGTGTAACACCCTCAAACCCCTTTGTAGGCTTACAAGCTACATGACTGAGTCTGACTGCTGCCTCGGGTACAAAATCCCAGTGACAATCAGCCCATGCCAGCTGTAAAGGCAGCGTGGGCTAATGAGGACTGCAGTGGGGTGATGGTACACCACCTGCAGCTGCTGAGGCACAGGCTTATGGGAAGAGAAAAGCTGGCCTAGGAACAGGTTTATACTTCAAATGGTTTCCTTTTGGCAAGCTTGCACGCAATTTTCCTTTATCAGGATTTCAGAAACGAGTCAGATGATCCATGACCCAGTTTTAAACAGGAAAGTTACCCCCACCTGATATGTTACCAAGAGCAAGGACAGTCATCTGCTTTTAGGTAATATTAAGGAAAAGCTGTAGTTCACAGTTGTATTTTTCCAATGAATTGATGTTTGAGCAGCTGGCTTTGTTGTGTTAGAGGTTTTTTTCTAATTGTGACTTCTACTAAAACAATGGCAAAGTGTTTTTAAGACCATTCAGTGTGATAAAGCTGGTTGAGAATTTAAAAACCTGTTTGTCATAGTATTTTTCTGGAGAGAGACATCAGAACAACAGAGTCTGTAATATGGAGAACAGTGAGCACTTTTTAAGTTGCTTGCTTAAAAATATCTGCAATTTTAGTGACCTGCTTAAAATTAAAGTGTAGTTGAGTCTTCATGAGTCTCATACCCGATTGATCTGTAAATCTTGGAGGTTGGAGTGTGTAAAATTCTTCTAAAAATAATCTAGTGAGTCTGAGATGTCTGTTATTTGAAGAAAGACTGACTTTTCAGACACTCCAAAACAGATAACCATGGGGAAAGAAAACACCCCAATGTCAACAGCTACGCCTCCCAGATGATCTCTAGTTCCCTTTGAAACAGTGAGAAAACACCATTTTATGGGATGAGCTCTTTGCCTGCAGTGTCAGACTGCCCTTCCAGGGTCCTGAGGGCTGGGGAAACACAGTAGATAAGCCCCCGGCTTTTCCCCACCTTTTATGTTCACTTGTTTATTACTATTGCCAAAGGGACATCCACCCCCATGTTCTTTTTCTTTTTTTTTTTAATGTTGTGACAAGGGAAGTGACAACTTGGCACGTGCTGCATGTAAGGGACACGTGTCTATATGCAGCCCAACCTATGTCGGCAGCCAGAGACACAGCCCAAGAATCTAGCAGTAAGGCCACGAAGTCTCAGCATCTTCTAGGTGTGTCAAAACTTCAGAGCATCTTCTAGATGTGAATACAGCGATGAGCTGACCTCCTGCAATCATTCTGCACATGTCCAGCAAGCGTTAGTCTAACTAACCATTTTAGGTTAGTCCAGGGTGCCTGGACAGGCAATGGTGTGGGCCACCAGAAGCTCGAAGTAATTTTTTAGAGTTTATATAAGGAATCTTGGTATTAACAGAATTATTTTGATGTTGAGTTTACTGTATTGAATGTATCATAGTAAAAAAACAAAACAAAACAAGACCTGACTTCAATTTCATATACACTTTAATAGGTTTTATTGCAACTTAGTACTATAATACATAGTGTAGCTTTGGTGACATCTTTTTGTGATTTAATTTTATTGTATTTCAACCTCTAAATACAGTTTTCTGAATCAGAATTACATATTAAACCACATTTCTGTCCATACGTAACACGGATACCACGAGTACACCACTCTACCAAACTGAAACTACAGCCATTTTGTGTTGATAAGCTTAGGATTCTTGCAGACGCATCCGAAGAGTTGCCTACCAAGGATATTGCTTCTGGACTGATGCAGACTGATGCAGAAAGCGATAATGTGAAGAGCAGAGTTAATACGAGCAGGAGGACTGCAAGGTGAAGACAGGAAATACCCTTTCTGGTTTTAAGTAATTTGGTTTAGTCTGTTTTAATAGCTGTGTTACTCAAAGAGAGACGGAGAAAATGAATTCTTTTTTATCCCTGAAATGCAAAATTACACATCTTGAAATGATAATAGAAAGACAGCAGTCCAGTTTGATTGGCAAATTAATTGGGATTAAAATATTAGCCATGTGCTGTTTCATCTGGTCTGGGTTTCTCCCAAACTGAAATAGATAAACCTACTTTGAATTTTTAAATCATTTCACACTTTTAATTTCCTGTAAATGCCATTTAAGATGTTTTGGATTACAGTGGAAACCTGTGTATTTTTTCAGCTGAGAAGCTCTCTACTTACCTACTGATTGCTGATGACTGATGAACATCCATCATTTGAAAACTTGAGACATGTCACTATAATCTATTAAGCATTGTTTTAATTTTCTTGACTATCTTATCATTCAATGGCAGCAGAAATTGAGACAGACAGCACTCAGCAAAGCCACCTAGTTTGGTGTTGAGACCGGTTTTACTTGCATCATGAGTCAGTTAGAGGCACCGTTAATTAAATCAGAAAAGACATTAAACACTTTCTATGTGAGCGCATTATTGGGCAGAAGGAACTGTGGTCAAAGCAGTAAAACTGCATCCTGCAACATATAGGGCTGGAACTCAGATCACGAGGAGCTCTTATTTGGGCCATGTAGGGAAGGAAAACAGGTCCCCTAACACAAACACAGATAATTTTAATTACTTTAATTGTTTTTACAGAAGCCCTTTAAAGAGAAACTACTTCATTGGTTTTTTAGGACTTCCACAGGATAAAGATAAACTAACCAAGTAAATAGAGTCAGGGCATCTTAGATCACAGACAAAACATTTCAGCACACTGATCTATTTGACTTCCTTGCAGAGTAACTGTAGGGCTTCCCCTGAGGAAGAGGGATGGCACTGAGCAATCCCTAGGCGTCATCTGAACCCTTAAAGTCAGTAAAGCCAAACTACTGTGAAACGTGGTGATTTAGATTTCCCTACAAAACCTTTTTGTCAGTACTTTAAGGTATGGTACATCGAAGTCCGGGGTACTCTTGGATGGAGAGAGTTCATGCTGCAAAGCAGACAATAAAAAAAATAAAAATAAAGAGTTTTATAAGAAGAGCAACAAACAAAATGGATCAAGAATGAGTGAACTGAGATCAGAGAGTTTCCCAAAGGACCAGGCATGGCTGGGTTGACTGATAACCTTGACAACCGTCAGTAAGTCAGGATGTGAGGGCCCATCACAGCTGGAAGAGGGCCGTGTAATCCTGACCTGCTCTGTGTATTCAGGTGTCCCTCAGGAGACAACTCAAACCAGAGCCTCAAAGGAGGTCCTCAGTGTTCATCAAGTGAAAGTCTGCTATGGCTGAGTTACTTGAGAGGCTAGGTGATACCACTGCTAAGAAACACCTTTATTTCAGGTCACATCATAGACTGTGAGCTTGGGTGAGAACCATTTGGAAGTCCTTCCATCAAGACTGCATAGATAAAACCGCAAAATAGCTGAAATGTAAAGGGGCTGTTTGGCTACCTGGTTCTGTTTGGTTCAGAAGCAGACTTGACTCTTCACAGTGGAGAAGTTACTTGAATCAGCCCTGATTATCAAGAGGACACCCCACCCCCTTTGCAAAACAGCTGTGGGTGCTTCAAAGAGACTCAGAGAAGATACAGCCTTGTCCTGTTTCTGTTATGCTTACTCTGGGGATATGAGGGTGTGGATTAAGCCTCAAAAGACAATAGTCCACTAGTATGTTTCCATTCTTTTAGCAATTATTAGTGAGTACAGGTGGGAGAGCCCAGTCCTTACAGCAGCAAGTCAGCTCAGATGTAGGTGGGTGGCCAGCTCATCCCTCAAAGAGACTCTTGGCAGAAAAGAAAGACAAGAGTGCAGAAAATTATCAATTACCAAGTGCTGGGCCCCTGAGGGCACCCACAGACACAACTGCCTCTGCCCAGCCCACGCCAGGCCCCACCCTGCCCACAGCCTGTGACCCCATTTTAGCCCAGCTCAGGGCCATCGGTCAGGAAAGGTCCAGATCAAAGTCACCTTGCTTGAGGTAATTTACCCTCATCAGAACTCTGATGGAGGCAGCTGTGGCAACACTTTTGAATACTTAAAATATTAGAAAATTTAGTCAAATCTTTTGCCTGTTTCACCAGTAGGTTTGCAGCATTTTCAGGGGGTGCTTCCCAATGGCAGGTTGAAAGGGAAATAACAAAAAGAATCCCTCAACAGCATAACCATGAAGTATGGCAATTTGTCAAAACAAGATGCAAAATAGGGGCTTCCTCCCATTTCAACCCAGTATCAAAACAAACGTGAACATCTCTGTAGCTCCTGTCTGGGCAGCTGCTTCAGCCTCAGGTGGGTCAGTGCTCTTCCCTGGAGCTTGGGTGACTGGTCCACCCAGCAAGATGATAAATACAACAAGCCCATAGGTAAGAGGAATTAAGACAGTGGAGGAAGGACAAAATTAA
Source organism: Aegotheles bennettii (assembly GCA_013398125.1). NCBI lineage: Eukaryota > Metazoa > Chordata > Aves > Caprimulgiformes > Aegothelidae > Aegotheles > Aegotheles bennettii. The sequence goes on along the minus strand of VZRW01000875.1, from coordinate 7,335 downwards.
AACCAACCACCACCATCAAAAATACAGCAAAGGAAACTACAATAAAGTTTCCTATAAGCAAAGCAGAGGTATAGGGAGTTCAAATACATCCTCTGGTCTTGGCTGATGAACCTCATGCCCAGAAAGATGGGCAGCCTGATTTGACCCGTTCAGTCCTACCACCAGTAATGCCTACAGGCTCTTCTCCATACAACCAAGTCCAGCAGCAAACAAATGATGCAGGAAGCCTGCCTGGACAGAGGGTAATTCCAGGGAGTCCTGAGATCAGGTTTCACCAGAACATGTCTATAGTCAGCCTGAAGGCAATAGGTGAAATGGGCAGGAATTTCTTCTGAGAGGAGAATGTAAGGAGTATTGCAGAAACTGTGCTGAGATCAGCTTGAAGCTTTCAAGCTGCTTTTAAATACTTTCTGTTTGAGCTGCATGGTTCAAATTAATTTGCACAGCAGCTTTGCATGTAACTTTTTTGTTGTTCAGCTAGAACATTAGTTATCTCTCATTTGTAAATCAGCCACTATATCCTGTGGTTTTCTTTTGTTCACCCACTTATTTAATGAGTTGAGTTTGTGGGTTTTCTCTTCATTTTTCTAATGGATATTTTGAGTGAAGCTACTCTGAGAACAGAAGAGCGAAAGATTTCTGTGCTAAAGCTTTAGTAAATTTTGTGACACAATTTTCACAGACATATAAAACCTAAAGTTGCATTAAATTGTCTACATAGCCAAAGCAGCAAAGAGCCTGACAATTAACATGCGCATATCAAAAACTGCCCAGAGTAAATTTAAGCAGTCCTCTCCTTCACAGAGAACTTGTGTAAGCATTTCGTCCGAATCGCTTTTTTCCTGTTGGAGTGCTGTGTCCTTTACTTCTTATTCCCACCCAAGCTCAATCCTGACAGTGACAAGTGCAGGTAGCAGATGCCTGCCCTGGGACTAGAAGACAGCAGTGCCCTGTTCTCGTTCCGCAGCTTTGAGAAGCAAATCTCTCTTACCTCTGACAACCATGATAGAGTGTGTAGGAGTAAATATCGTGATAGCTGATGTGCACATCAATGCAGTTGTCTCTGTCTGTTACGGGGATTCTCAGATGTGCTTTGAGCCTGCAGACATGGGCATGCGTGAGGGTCCTAACAGGAAATCTGTTGTCCCCACAGACAAATAACACAGCTTACTGCTTCCAGTTTTTAGTATAATAAACTGTATGTGGCCAGAGTTGATTTTAAACCTTAACCATGAAGATTTCAGTTTAAAACGATTTATATCTAGCAGCTTACGATCAGCTCAGTTGGGCTCAGCTTCAGCTGGACATGCCTGTACTCACAAAAACATCTGTTCAGGAGTCACGCAATGAAACGGTGTCACTGGAAACTCAAGGAGGGTTGTCCTGCAGAGCCTGAGGAACCGTGGTTAGCCAGTGTGCAAGTTCTTTGTTGATAAAGGTTACAGTCTAACCAAAACAGTTTTCACAGAGTGTTTTAAGCACACGGATGCATCACTAAATGAATGGTGTGCAGCAGCCCCATAGTTATGCTATGATCCCTTTGGTCAGGTTTTGTAAAGCTTGTAGTGAAGGCCCAAAGCAAGAGACTACCACCGGTTTTTAAATCTGTTGCACTCATTAGACAGCTGGAAAAAATAAATTATGGCCTGTTGACTACCATTCAAGTTGGGAAACCCCAATTAACAGCGTAACAAACCCAGAGAAGACTTCCTCATTAATGAACAGTAATGACAGCCAGGGAGCTAGACTGGTTCCCAAAGGTTCCATGAACCCAAGAGTTTCCCAGAATTGCTACCTTTTTGCCCACTAACTTTTTCCTCATAAAAGTTAAATCATCTGGCACAAGCACATACAAGAACAAATTTCAAGTGAATTATACATTCTGGCATTTGTCTTTCTCCCATGCAGGCACAGTAACGTCTCCTGGAAATCATCTGCATCAGAAATTCTGAATTTACAAAATTATCTTTAGAAAACTTGATGGGACAAATTTACAAAGTAGGTGCAGTGATTGAGCCCTCAGCATTTTAATTTGCACATGCCAGTATGGATTTGCATGTAACACTGAAATGAATAAAAAGGCAGATAGATTCTTGGTCCAAAAATTACATTCTGTGCATGAAAGTGTTGCTTTCTGAAAGGACAGGAGAGCTGCAAGTGTTTTGTTACAATGGCTGTCAGAGGGTTTTTTTGGGGAAAAAAAATAATCCCCGGCTAAAAATAGGTCTCCAATTTTCTAGTTCATTTCTTCACTTGACTGAACTGTTCCCTAATTATACCGACACAATGGCTTAACTTGTTGAGTTGCACAAGCTTGCTGTTACTCTTAATCAGCATCGCTAATTCTGCAATAGTAAGTCTGTGACAATGAGAGAAAACAGAGGTTCATGGTTTCTGCCATTAAAAACAATCATTTCCCACACATTTTAGTGTTGAGGCACTTCTTGTCCTGGAAGCCGTGAGACCCCGAACACATTACCATCGGAATGATTTTTCTCCGGCAAACTGTAAATTGCCAGGCAGCGGGAGGCTCGACTGAGATGCTGGCTATTTGTGCAGCCTAAGCCCATGTCTGGGTTGTGAGATGACTGTCTCACTGCTAATGGGAGAACAGAGCACACTCTGCAGGGAAAAGGCTTAAAGACTTCAAATTAGAGTCATCCTTGGCATAACTTAGAAATACTCAAGTTACATTAGCATTGAGTTGGACCATGGAATAGATGTTTTCTCCTTTCATTGTTACTGATTTATCTGAATTTCCACTGTTATAAATAATAATAGATTTTTCTTTCTGAACTTCCTCTTGAACCTCAACAAATCCATATACTTGCTTTGCTCTGCCTTCCACTTCCTGCATTTTCTTGCTGCATTTCCTAGTAGCATTTTCTATCACCTTTGATGAGGGTGTTATTGTCTTCTCTTAGAGGAAGTTGGAGCTCTTCACAAGATTACTGATGACATTTTGGAAAACCAGAGAAACCAGCTAAGACCACAGACAATCCCCATTCCGACACTTACAGTGTAGCATATTAGTAATAGGTTAATTTTTAAAAATTAGAAGTGGAAACAAAACGTATCTGTTTCTCTCAGGCACAGAAGAGCTGCCCTAGCTGGGTAGCTGTCAGGCTGCTGCAGCCGGTGCAGCGATGCTGGACTGTGCCATCAAGCATCCCTTAGCCCACAAGCAGGCTGCAGTGCTGGAGTTGGCTTCATCTGAACACCTCCCCAGCTCATGCTCTGTGCCTGGCTCTTTCATCAGGCAGCAGAGAGTGGCAGTGCTTACTTTTATGACTTTACCAGTTTTCAGTTCAGAGTAACGGGAGAAATTTAGGAGAGAGAAGAGAGGAACATGCCTCCTCCCTTCCAACTCCACACAGTCCCCAGTCTCAACTGCCAGCTCCCCTCAGCCTGGGGGTGGTATGATTTGCACAGTGACTACTTGATTATGTTAATGAAAGCCCAAAGCTGTACAATCAGCCCACAAACTCAGGATTTGTTTCAGCGTAACCTGCTGAATGAGTGCACAGACCAAGACAGCCATAAACACCAGTCTTTGTGCCTCATTTCCTTGTCTTTCTTGCAGGTGCTGAAGAGTGACATCGGGTGTACATGCAAAGAGCTGAATTACCACCTTCTGCATGTGGCTTTGCACCTGAAGTCCCTATCACCCAGCTGCTCACCAGCCCCTGGGTTAGAAGCCTCCTTTTGCCTGACTTCGCACTTCCTTCATATCCTCTAAATTTCCACCGAGTGTCTCAATACTCCTGTGATATTTTTTGACCTTTTGTGGGCCCTCAATCTCTGTTCCGCTTTGGGGGAAACTCCACTGCAAAAACTCCCTTCTACACCAGCTGCCTCGCCTGGACCAGCTTCCCCATCCCGCTATTCTAAACATGTCCCTTTGAAATGTCAGCTACTAAGACTGGTCTCACATGTGAAAAGCAGCATTGCACATGTTGAGACATCTGACGACAGAGCAACTTCAAAAGAAAAATATTGTCCTAGTTTGGTGGCTTCTTGAAGCTTTTTAAGCTGCCATTAACCACGGACTTCCTTTTGGCTCAAGCCTGTGAGTGACAACATGTGCAAGCAGAGCACTCATTAACAGCCAGGATGTTTGAGGGCGGTGCTCCCTGTGCAAAGCATATTTAATTTTATCAGCTAATCAAGCTATTTTTAATCACAAAGAGCTCTTTGAAAATGACAAGAGCGTGCAAGAGCTGAAAGATGGCTAGATATAGAGGCAACTATTTCTATTTTGAAACCTCTGCAGAGAAGATAAAAATGATTCTGAGGCTGAAACACAGCGTTCCAGCATTTACTGTCTCTCTTGTCAGTAGAAGTGCCGTGGGAGACGGAAGAGCAAAAATTAAGTTAGAGAGATAATACACAGGAAGCCAATGTTATGTTAGATTAAAAACAGCCAGTACCTTCAGTGACAAGCTTGGAAACTGGAAAGGAAATACTGCTATACTAAACTATGCAGAACATGCTATGCCTACGTTCCTTTTTTTTTCTGCTTTATGAAATAACTTAAATCACAGAATGATAACCAAGAAAAGGCAGGAGCTATATGGCAAATGGGCAGGCTGCTTCGTAGATCAATGGAGAAGAACCTAGATGCCTCTCTCGGGTACTGAAGTGTCCTGCTCACGGAAGGAAACACAGAAGATCATCTGTATATGTAAATGGTGTCTTTATGGTCATCGAAAAAGCCTGAACAGGAGAAAATCATCCCCCTTACCTGTGCTGAAGACAGAACAAATTAGGATAGAACAAATTAATACAGAACTGAAAAGCAAGATCTTTCTTCCCAGCTCTATCTGGACCAGCAATTCACTCCCAACACTCCACTAGTTGTACTTCTTGTGACCCCTCAGGAAGACTGGAGCTCAGTGATTTCAAGCCTAGCTCAGGCACCCACTGGGTGGCAGAATGAACACTGGCTTTGTTGGAATCTCCCCATGCCAGAAAGCCCTAACCCAAAACAACCAAGGTAAACACTTACAGGCTAATCCTCTTTCAGTAGAGGAACCAATGTGAAGGTGCAGAACAAAACATTTACTGTGTTTCTTTTTCTGATTTGGTAATCTTTTAAGAACTGCCCTTGTTTATCTCTTGGTAAAGATGTAGCCTGTGGTAAAGTGATTTGCATCTTTCACTTTTTCCAGAACAGTTGTCACATAAGTTTGTAGCTCCATTGTCTGGAAAAAAAAATCAGCATAGTACATATGCAGTTTTATTTCCACGGTTTCTCATTTGTCTGGCAGGCAATCTTACTCTGTGAGATGTTTCATTCTTTTCAAGACAGCTTTACTTTAGCTAGGCAGTCTTCAGACCTTGATTTTCGGTTTAGGCAAGTATGTATCATAGAAACCAATGCAAAATTAGTTTGAGGTAACACGCATTGCGCTGTGGCTCCTCTGTCAGCCGTGGTGCTGATGCTACTGCCAATTCAGTATTTTACTTTGCCTTATGAAGGGGAAATGCCAGTAGCTCAGAACTATCCACTCTCCTCTGCATTTCCCAGGATGCCATTTTGGTAAATCCTCCAAAATCACTGTATTGCAAGATGCCAAGGAAGTCACAGAATCACGGAATATCTCAAGTTGGAAGGGACACATAAGCATCATCGAGTCCGACTCCCTGCTCCTCACAGGACTGCCTAAAACTAAACCATAGGACTAAGAGAGTCATCCAGACACTCCCTGAACTCTGACAGGTTTGGTGCCATGACCACTCCCTGGGGAGCCTGTTCCAGGGACCAACAACCCTCTCAGTGAAGAACCTTTTCCTAATGTCCAACCTGAACTTCCCCCAACACAGCTTTGGTCCATTTCCTTGTGTTCTATCACTGGTCAACTACACTGGAGATATTGCTTCAAGATACTAGATGTGCATGTTCTTTGAACAGGTGGAGGGTTTTTGGCAAGCCTGTGGCCTGGTTTTGGCAAGTGTGTTTTTATACTGTTGTCCTTCTTTATTTGCTTAAGGGTCTGAATGAAATCCTGGTCTTTACAGAGTCAGAGCTGAAACTCAGGCTGGTCTGTCTTGCTGTTTAAAAAGCCCAAAGCCATGATAAGTATGTATGTTAGAGCAGAATTTCCTTCCCAATGCCATCATTTCTACATTCTTCTGCTCAGGAGCCTACAAGTCTTGTTTGGCACCATCTCCTCACTCAGCACACCATAAACTGCAGGAAGCCCAGTCTTTAACACTTACTTAAGAGAGGTCAAGTAAAGTGTTAGCAGCCAGGCTGCTGGCTCCATACCTGGACAGAAGAGAAGCATGCTTTTTCTCTCACATTGCTTTGTGCTCCTCATGTGTTGCCTGATAAATGTGAGATTATTGTTTAATACCTTGACATTCAGACAAATGTGCAGCAGTTGCAGACTCTGTATCTAGATATTTATACTATATAAATAATGTTTTTAGACCCATGTACTGTATTTTCAAGCTATGTAACTAGTGGGTCATTTCTGTGCCCTGTTGTATGTGATATTGTTGACTAAGGTTGTATGACAGAACTTACTACAAATGAAGCCATACCACAGAGATTATTCTGGGAGTCAAAACATCACACACTGAGGGCGAGAATTGTGTTATCCTTGCTGAATTTCACTCTGCATGCTGTACTTAAATATTAATAGTGTTTTACAGAGGATGGCACCCATTGCCTAGAGGTTAGGACTGCCAGTGGGACAGTGCCATTGCTTTCCTACCAGGTGGATGCCTTAGCAAGAACACAGGATCGTGATCCGTCTCTTTCTGTGAGCATCTTCCAAGGTCAGGTAGTGGCTGGGCTGGGGATTTTGAGGCTGCACATTTGAATTTAAAAACCTGAAGTCAGCCTCTTGTGGGACTCTCCATCACGCAAGATTCATCTGAGCTAACCTTAGCTGTCTGAAAAAGCAGAAGTCTCTGCCAGAGCTGGTAACGCTGTGCTCCCGCTGCAGTTAATCAAGAGAAGCGTTATCAGAGGGCTGTCGGACCCCCGGGACGGGCTGGATGTCCCTTTGCGGATGCCCATTTCTTCCTATCAGCTGCGAAGCGCCACCAGCTCAGCCGGGCACGGAGCTCTCGGACGCGGGAGCTGGAGCCGTGAGGCACGGCAAGAGATGCCCGCACGCCACCAGCCCGCACACGGCGACAAAAGCGGAGCTCGGAAACCCCGCGGCTCCCTACAGCGCCGAGCTGCGGCGCCGCTGAAACCCACGGCGGATTTCAATAGCTGTCACCCATCCTGAGAACACATTCGCGCCTCTCCTCCTCCCAGCAGCGTGCTCCTTCTCTGCAGAGCCGCTGGAGACCAGGACCGAACGCTGCTGCTTAGGG
>VZRW01000873.1:509497-573640 GCA_013398125.1 Aegotheles bennettii | reverse complement strand
CCCCGGCGAGATAAGCGCCGCGGCCCGCGAAGCTGGCGGTCGCTCGGCGTCGGGGAGGGCTCGGGCAGAGTGGCCGGGCCGCACCTCACGGGCTCTGCTCGGCGTGCGAAGCTTTGCGTTGCAGGGATCCGTAAATCTTTGCCCGTTAGAAGCAGAGATTCCCGATATTAAATTATTTACTTGATATTTATCAAGAAAATTTAAACTCAGCTCCTAGGGCAGTCAGGCATCTCGCTGTGAGCACTGGGCCTGTGGTCACGGGTGCTTCTGTGTTCACCGTGGAGCTCAGGCAGTTCCATCCCTATCCGCAGTTTTTCTTGGTGCTGTTTTACTCCTCCAGGCTTTTCCCAGCTCTGTTCCACTGCACATGCCGCCAGGTTTCCATAGGGGATCCTCGCCCCTGGTTCTGGCTGAGAAGCTAGCAGAGGGAGTCACGGCCCCAGGCTGCTCTGCTGTTGATTTCCAGGACATGGCACGTTAGAGCGTGCCCATATTCTAAATACCATAAATATTTATACGGGTATGCGCCATGCAATTTTGGAAGGCAGAAAAACCCTTCTCATAGTTCTGCACTACAAGCATGAGGGAGCTGCCACCGCAGTCGGAACAAGGAGCCTTGTGCAAAGGTCTCCCACAGAAGATACTGCTGATCGTCTTCAATCCTGCCCAGTGTCTTCCATGACTCTCGTAATTTGGGATAGAAAATGTGGTCTGGGGTTGCAGAGCCAGGCCTAAGCCACAATACACTCACGTGTCAACAACCAGCCTGGCGCTTGTTTCTAAGCAGAATAAATGCCCCCGAACTATGCCCACATGTAACTGGTTTATCTGGTCTTTCCTCGTAGCTTCCTGCACGGTGTGACACACGCAGCACTTAGCCACACGAGCTGCTTCTGCACGACTGCACCTCAGCTGCTTTGTGTCTCCTGCAGCTGTTTATGCGCCGGAGTAATATGTTAATAAAACAACAACAGGGTTGGGGGTGGTTCCACACACTTTGCACCGTCTGTAGGGATAATGTGTGTGTTGGGGGATCTGTATCCTCTGACTACATGTGGTGGGAAAGGTGCCCTGCCAGGCAAACACCACGTCAGCATGCTGGCTGGGAAGGACATTAAAAAGTTGCTGTGTGCACAAAACAACTGTGGTCGTTGCAAGTAGGTCAGGTGAGAACGTCAGGCTGCCTACAGACCTGTGATTACAGACCGGCCTTTGAACTCTATGACTTCTGTGGTTTTTTAGAGGTATAGGTGGAGTTCTTGGCCATAAAGTACATGCTTTGTCACTTCACAGCCCATGTCTGGGGATTTGTGCTAGGCTGAACGCAGGAGCCTTATGTACCTACACTGGAGCAGAGTTACAGCACCACAGAGCTATAAGGGAAAAAAAAATCAGGATTCTCCGGACTTCCTCTGAGCAAGATACTTGTTTTGCAACATGAAAACCCCTCATTTGAACGTGAACATATTGACGTCTGAGTTGTCCCCTGGTGCTCAACTCTGCAGAGTCATGGGGTAGGAAGGAAAGATTCAGAACTTCGTGGAACAGTAAAAAAATAATTTCTTTAAGTTTGCAATGGAGACTTTTGATGGTGCCAACAGCTAGGAATGCCATTTCAACTTAAGTCAAGGCTGCCACAGGAGAGCCAACAGAATCTGGAAATTAGGGTTATGCTTTTCATGGGTTTTGTGTTACTCTGTTTTGAACAGAGCTGAGAGGAGCTTGGCGTGAAGCCACTGTCCAAAACAATGCAGGGAAGCATATGTGGTTTGAGGATTACTCAATACCATTTGAGCTTTCAGTTTTTCCTGTCTTTCAATCCAAAAGGTTCGAGGGTTCCAGGACTCGGTTTCCTCCACAGCAAGCAGCTCTGCACAGTAATGTTCACTAAAATCCTTTATCGCTGCAGCTTACACATGCAAAACTGTGGCTTCTCTCTAGAAAGTGCTTGGAATCAATAAGAATTTAAATGAAAAAAAGATTAAAAAATATCAGAAGAACTCAGTGGAATACATTACAGATAGTTTAATATTAATATTCCTATTAGCCATTGGAGCATTGCTAAAAATTTAGCAGCCAGGAGCAGCGAAGTTCAGAGGAGCCACCTGTTACTGCACATGCAGAAACCACACAACGCCCAGCAGCAAAAGGTAGAGCTGCTCACATTAACGAACTTAGCCCCAGGCACAGGATCTGTACACAAAGGATCCAAAGTTTGAATCCAAGTTTTGGATTCAGGGTCTGATGGTGTATATACACAGTGCTGGCCACCCACCTAAAATTAATTCACCTGCAGCTCTTCATGAAAATAAAAAAAATAAAAAAAAAATGTATCTTTTTTACTGGGATTTAGTTCTAGTGAATTAGAAAGGGACTGAGGCAGAAATCATGGATGGGCACCATGTTATGTTAGTGCAGACAATACCAACTTCAGCAACATAATTAAATGTTTTCTTTGAAGCTTCATGTAATTCTAAATATATCTGAAAATAATAAAACTGCCTGCACAACCTGTTGAAATACAGCAGATTAATTTTAGTTACTAGCAAGCAATAAATGTATAAGAAGTGCTAAGTTAGGATGTTTAAACTTCTACAGAATTTCAGAAAACAAGCGCAAATACCCTGCTAGAATTAGCTATAAAACTAGGAATTACCTTACACATTGAAATTTCTCTGCTTTCTGCATTGCTGGGTAGCATGTCTGAAAATGCTTGGAAGCAATAACATAAATGTTTGCTTTTTGTTTAGGATAACAGTTACTGGAGGCATTAGGCAGGCTGTCTATTTGAAGATCTCTGGAACAGAAAAAAGAAGAAAGCAAGGATCAAAGGCTGGTAAGAACTGCCAGAGCTGGTGCTTAACTGTACCTATCTCCTGTCTACTGCAATCCCAATTCCCCTTCACTTGTAATTCAGGGGTTGCTGGTATACTTCCATCTCTTCCTCCAGCCTGGGTCCTGGAAATCCGATTGCAGGGGTGGAGTATCATGCTGCCGCAGAGGGCTTGGCTCTGCTTTATTCTGGGCTGAGCATGAGATATCTGATATTGGCTCTACACACAGACATTTACTGTCAGATTTCTTTGAAGAGAAAAAAAATCCTTCTTCAAGAACAAACTTCTTTCCTGAAATCTACACAAATATTACTGTAAGCCAAGGCTGGCCAATCTGCTGAGCTGGTCAAGTGTAGTTCCCATGCCAAGGCAACGTCACATGAGCAGCATGAGGGCCACACTGGCGTGGGAGCACGGGACAGTCCAAATCCCAGCTGCTGAGGCAATGAGCTTGCAGGGATTGCCCAAGCTGAGCTCGTTGAGCTGCCATGGGTCCCATCTGCACCCCCAGCCCAGCCTCATCTCACCCTGGGGAACCACTGGCACCTCCCAGCCCTCCCCACCATGTCCATTACAGGGAGATGGGTGAATATATAGTCACCTTCATTCTTTGAAGTTTTTTCTATGGGGGAGAGAGTCTGGAAGGTCAATATCCTCGCATTAGACTATTCTGTACAATGCCAAGATGAGAAAATTAAAGTTGTTCCATGAGCAGCAGGACTCAAGAACCCTGTTTTTCTGCAGATTTGGGTTGGTTTTTGCCTTCATTCTCGCCTCCTTTGGCTGTAGGAGCCCAGCTTGGCGGGATGCATAAGATGATTGGCCAAGGCTGGGTTCTTTCCCTAGGTGGGGCAATTACTGGAATCTTCTACTCAGAACAAGGGCTTTTCCTGGAACTTGCCACCATCTGCCTTATTCAAACTTGGCTGAGACAGCCAGTGAACTTAAAAATTATTGCAAAGGACTGACAGAAAGAGCATGTACATAAACTTCAGTTCTTCAGGAAATCAAGCTAGCACTGTCCCTTGCTTCCCCCATCAGCCCCAAGGGAGCTGGTGTAGTAATCTCTGGACATCAAAAACTTGGAGCTTTTGCTCTGTCCTGGCAGGGTCTTTGCTGGGTCGGAGAAATGGAAACAATTTAAAACACAACGAAGTCATTCCCGGCTGCAAAACTCCACAGGATGCCTTTCCAGCCTGCACACAAAGATGCCTTTCCCCAAAGAGGAACATGGGACTCGAAGAAGCAAATTGATTATTGACCCATTGCAAAAAGGCAAGTACCTGTGAAAAACTGAATTCAAAGAACATCTGCTCCACACTATTTCCTCAGCCACATGACAAGGTTTAAGTTACTGACAGGATAATTAAACAGAATTCTTTTGTAATTGAGCTACAAAGTTTGAGGAAGCTGACTAAGAACTAAGAACTGTATCTTTCTGAGAAGCACAGCTACACGAAATGTATTTTTGCTAAATATCTATCTCCACTGGCCCCACTTGAAGACTTAAAAGTTCAAGGCATATTTTGAAGAAAAGGCTAATTAGGCAGTCAGCAATAATGACAAAATCACTCTAGAAGAAAGATGGTAGTTTTATATCTGACACTTGTAAAGGAGAGCATTTTTTTTAAGTGTCCAGCTAGAAGAAAAATAAACAGCCAACACAGAAAAAACAGACATTTTAATAACTGTGGGTTTATTTTATGATTCTACAACTGCTGACAATGGATGGCAGGTTTTTGCATGGCTTTTGTATGGTTAGTGGGGCTTTTTTTTTAAAAAAAAAGGTGTTTTTATGGGAATTTATTAATTTCTGAAATGCAATAGCTAAATGTTGCATCTTTAAAGGTCAACTGGAAGATGTGTTATGTAGCAGGGGATTTTAGGCTAACAAGAAACATCAGACATTGGGTGTACTTTAGGCTTCAGATTTACATGCAGCTCGGTTGCCTGCTCGTCGCAGTAACTCCAAACCTGTCAAATCCACAAATCGCCCCATGCTGGAGTCTAAAATAATGGTGTGAACTGGACATGGCAAATGCATTGGCTCCTGATCTGACTTACTGAGGAATTATCTATTGCAGAGCCAGGTGACAGGCAGGTCCTTCTCCCTCCACCCTCCTTCTTTTCAGTTTTAAGTCTTGTATTAAAGCCTGGGGATGCATCAGCTGCTCCCACCAACAGCATCCTAGAGCTTAGTTTGTCTATGTACTTTGACCAATGGATCAAATTAACTGAGGATAATGAGGAATTGCTGTCTGCTTCACCAGTTTCTCTGTATATGGTATGTAAAATGGAAAATGGAGAGTACACCAGGGGCTGGAAGAACTGGGCCCAGGAGGTGTAAAAATTTTGCTGCAAATAAGACAGTACTGTAAATCATATGATATTTCTTCTCTTGTGGTAAAAAACACATCTGAAATAACACTAAATATAGAACAAAGCCACAAGAGTATGCAAAGTAGCAGGTGACTTAGGCAAGGCTCAGAGTGTGGCTAGTAGAGTGCCTCCAGCCACCAAATAGTACAGTGGTACCTCACTTCCACACCTCAAAGTGGCCTCTGATACTGAAATCTGACTTGTTATTTCTACCTTTCAGAAAAGCAAAGAAGGAACAAAAGCTTGCCCATGGCCATTGCCTTTCTGAGCAAGCTGAGCCTTACTGGCCGAGTTCTGCAGACCTTTGATTCATCTCCTTTCTTGTATGGCAGCTGTTTACAGAAGGGACCTATTTAATCAAGTTTTCTTTCTTAATAATTCCAAATGTGCTTTTTAATTTTTATAATATGACAAAGAAAAAGTCACCCTCTGCATTTTTGTACTTCAGAAGATGATGTTAAATTATGTCATTTCCAAAGCACCTTGGTGCCACGTATGTTTTTCAAACCAGTGTCTTTTAATCCATTTCTCATACAATGGCTTTCACAAATCACATATAACTGCTTGAGAAATATCTTCTGAAGACAGTCCATTCCCTGACATTATTTAACTGCTAGTTAATTCACCCAGTAAACTGAGCTACTATTGCTCTATCACATGAAGTATGTGTAAAGAAACACAGAGGTACTGTTTGCTTATTTTCATACAGCAAATATATATATGCTTTATATAAACATTTACAGCCTTCTCAGTACTGACAAGTTAAGAACGTTGACCTCAGTAACACAAAACCAGGCACCTCAAACAAAAAGAGCAGATAAATATACTTTTAAAGCTGATCCTAGGTGGTGGTAGAGGCAGATCGCAGACACAGCAGCATTTTAAGATCTTTTCTTTCCACTGCAGTGTCAGACAAAGTGAAATTAAAGCTCTCACTTCACTTCCCTCTAGAGGCACTGCTTTCATGTTCCTCTAAAAAGAAAGGCAGTTTTATTAGAGTTTTTATCTCCCTAATCCAGGCTCTTAGAAACTTCCGCTGAGTGAAAAAGTGGCGTTTACCTTGGGTAACAAATAGGCCTTGAAGTGATTCATGTTTGCAAAAGAGATGGTAGAACAGCATTGGAGGATTTTGACGCCTTCAATCTCCTTGCTGTAAAACAAAAGTTCTATCCGTGAGGGCTGTACCTAGCAGGAGCTATTTTACCTCCCCCATCTGTCTGTGTTGTAGTCTGCAAGGTCTGACCCCAGGGACCAAGTTTGTCCGGTCACACTGTCGACTACACTGCACACTGGTAGTGGCATTGGCAACGTGGACCTAATTACCATAAACTAATCTGCTGTTTTTGCAATTAAAAACATACCTCCAGCAGATCTATCACAGATGACAGTTGGCTGCTCTAATATAAAACAAGCCAAATTATTTTTACTGCTCATTACAGAAAATATACACTATACCCTTATGTTACTAACCTTTTCCTTGCATTATTCCATTTTTTTGCAAACCCATCAGCGTAGCATAGGGAATGTACCTGTGTGGCAAAGGCAAAGCTCTCTATTGCCTAATTCTGTATGGTGCAGGTCTTTAAAATAATGTGTGAAAAAGGCCCATGCCCTACCTGTTACCCCATCACTGGGAGAACCTGTGAGTCAGTCCAGCGCATGCACAGTCGTTGTTGTGACAACACACATAAAGTGGGCAAAACCTGAGTGAGAAAAGCAGGTCAGCAAAAAACGCCAAACAGCTCTGGAGATGACAGCAGCGTAGCTTCCACCATGCAGACAGCACTAATGGACACAAGGAGTTCCAAAGGCCTGAGCAAGCTGCGATGGGGATCTGAATCACTTCACACCAGAGACTGAAGCATTCTTCAGTTTTCAAAGTCTGGAATCAAATGAACCGAGTCTGAGTGGTCACCCCCAGGCATTTAAGGGAAGAAGCTGGATTACAGAGAGATATGGAACATTTGGGTTTTGTTTCCTCTTACAGTTTTGTAGACAGATAAACTTCTATAAATATTCATGTTTGGAATCTGTCCCAGCACCTCCATTTTCATTCTGGAACAAGACGTTTATTAGGTTTTCACAGAGAACAGAGAAAAACCATCTGTTCCCAAAAGCTTGAGCTCCATTTCTCTGTTACACCACCTGTAACATAGAGGGTGTGAGCACAAAAAGTTCTTCACTCATAATTAGGGTTCTTTGAGCAGGGGAGCAGTACACAAACACAACCTTCAGCTACACTGGTGCCCTCAAGAACATATAGTGTCCCATTTCTAGCTCTGCAACATTTGCTTTATTGTTTTTACGCTAGGAAGCATGTTCCCTCTTTCTCCCCATAGCCCTCCTCAAAGATACATCTCCACAGACAGGTGGAGGCTGCTCTAATGTGACCTTAGGGCCAGCTGCATGTAGGCTAGGTCTGATCCAGAGGTTGTGTAGCAGCATTAATGCAAGGTTTTGCTTTGAAAGAGAATATCCTGGTTTGGGTACTAGTGGTGCTACGCGATTTTGGGGCAGGTTCCGGGACAGTTCAGGGCATGGATGGAATAAACATGCAGCTGGCTGGCTGGTTGCTGGCCCTGGTGTATGGAAAATTGCTGTCAAGACACTCTATTCAATCTGCTTGCAGATAATTTCCCAAGCTTTTTTGAGCGTTGTCAGCATAATGCTCTCACTGCTAGGAAACTGATAAGCAGTTATATATTCTGAATGTAGTATGAACAACAGGGATACTTGACTGAGCAGTAGCTGCAGAAATGCCCTTTCACAACACTTAGTAAATCCCAAGGCAACCCCAAGAGCACAACTTGGAGCTACAGTGAGTTTCAGACAGTGAGTTTCTTCCTGCAGATATTCTCTCAGAGCCACTCCGGACCAGGTTACAAGCAGTTTGATATTTCCAGCAACTGAGTTATTCCTTACCTCTTTCCATGTTATTCTAGAGGCTTCAGCGTCCTCAAGACAAACACCTCCCTATCACAGTAAATCTCATGAGGCGTGGCTTGGATTTATTAATGATTTTCCTGTTTGGATTAAGCAGCTAGTAAACTGAGTAATGTGTGCCTGATGTAACCTCCCTCCTCTGTCATGAACTGAGTTTATGGAGAAGATAAAGCAACTTGGTAAATGGCAGTGAAGACTGAGGGATGTGTTTGAAATCAAGGCATAACATGTCATTTTAATCTTATAAAAGTGTGTATATAGATCACCTCTCCTGGCTGATGCCTACACCACAATAAGTGGTTTTCAGCAGCACGGTACACCTACAGAAGGGACCAATCCAGAGCCCATAAACGCAGAGAATATGGGTTTGGGATAGCACTGGAGAGACTCGAGAATGACCTGACTGAAGTGTTGACAAACATGAAACAGCTTTTTCATTGTTACGTGTATAAATCTCTCTAAAACATCAACTCTAAGAAAAAACAGTATTTTCTTTGAAAAGTTACAAGTCCCTGTGTGACCTGATAGTGATTATGAAGAACGTAAATCTCATGGCAATCGCCAAACTGGCATCAAGACCAAAACATACTGCTGCAGCAAAAGTCACAAGCCAAATAACCTTTTAACAACAGACAGAGAGAACATGAGCAGTAAAAAGATGCAAAATTACCTCCATCTCAGCCTGAGCATTTACAAATTGCAGACAATATAAAAGGCTAGAAATGGTGATACGTGAAAAGCTTTGTCGGCGCATCTAGACCAACCCAGTCCAACCCAGGAAGAAGCTGTAAACACGGATCACAAATCACAGTTCAAATCTCCAGACTTTTTAACAGAGCATCAATTATTAAGAAAAATCACATCATATTAGGGGTCTTTCTCTTTATGAGAAGTCTTGCACAGAGTTGACATGAGAATGTGGCCCCGGCTGGTAGATAGGCAATTTCCTTCTAAGGGGATCTGGGAAGCAACAACAATAATCAGTTCTCCTTGTATAGAATTAATTGCAAATCGATTGGAACATATTTCAATACACTTCTTTCAGACAATATTTCAAAGGATTCCTTTTCTCAGGGAATGCCCGCTACTTTGCCTTGCCCTCCCAAAACGTCCATTGCTCCCTTTAAGGCACATTCTAAATCCTAGGTGGCTTTTTTGTCATTTATGGAAGGATGCTTACCCCGTCTCCACAGGATGGGGACACCGAGACATTTTTCAAGAAATAGGAGCACATTACGTACCACAACAGCAGCCAGTACACCCTGTGCAAATCAGAAAAACAGCATCTATTATTTTATTTTTTTGTTCGCAACCACAAACATGCTAAGGAGCAGATATCCATCACAGGCAAACTGCTTGAAATTAAAATCTTATAATAGCTTTATTTCCATAATTTTTAAAGATGTGTATAACAGCTCTCCTCTGATCTGCAAACCAATATGAAACTTAGCGTATAACTTCTTGTTAGATTTCACAATCAATTCTGCCAACGCAACTGGGCTTCCTCTTGAAATGCTATGTGTAGTTTCCATTACAGTGTTCCTCAGTGAATCCCTAAGCCTCCCACAGCACTAGGAGAAAGGCCAACGCTATCTACAGAATTATGAGTTGCCATTTCAAAGACTGGTTTCAATTAGCCTGGGTAGTTCGTGGCCAGATTTAGGAAGTTGTTTGACACCTTTTGTTGAAACAGCCTTTCTTAGCAGAGAAAAGGAGACTGAAGAGAAGTAGATGGTTAAATTCTGTTTTGTCAGCTAGTTTTGGGAAAGGGATTAATTCTAATTCTCATCGAGTGGTATCTGCAGAGAAAACACTGCCACAAATAGCTCAGATCTAGTACCGCCATTCTTCTCTACCTCACCTTCCCCTCAAGTTGTCTGATTGACATTACTGAAGTAAATTAGGATTAATTAGCTTTAACTTGTCTTTAGCTTGGAGCCTGCTGCTTCGTCAGCTATGATGAAGATACTGTGTGCCCAATAGCTTGCCCATGATGGTCTATTAAGGAAAAAGGTACCTTTTCCTCTAGCCTTTGCTCTACTACAACAATATACGTGCTGAAAATATATTATAGAGCAACATAAGTAATTAAAAATATACACACAAGACTTTTCTTCTAAGCTCCATACACTGTTCAAGACAACAGGAAGGCAAAGTAAACCACAGCTGAGACTTGCACCAATATCCCTTAGCAACTGACTGAGATTGAAATTGTCTTCATTTTCTGAAGCTGTTCTTTTCTTTCCTCTCCAAGAAGCATGCATGTCTTTGGCTAATAATGAATTTAGTCACATAGCAAATGTCCAGGGGGCCCTCATGGAAGTCAAGCACGACCTCAGAAGTAAAGATAAACTGTGATACAATGACATGCGATGCTGCTGCAGTGAGTGAAGCATCAATGAGAGTCTTTGGCACGGATGTTGTTACAAACGCCAGGCAAAAGCAGCGTAGTAGCAACAGTATGGAACAAAGGAGAAGCAAGATGTGATATAATTAGCAATGTCTAAACCTGTCCTTCTTGTTTTCATATTTGAAGAGCATTACTCTTCACTGCCATACATGATGGATAGTAATTTGAATGTGCTGTTTTCATTATGCACAATTAAGTAAGACACTGCCAAACCAAAATAGAAGCTGTTTACATCAAGTGTGTGCAGTTATGCAGGACTACATAAGGGTTCACATATTGCAGAACCAGTCAACATAAAAGACAATAGATTACTTCACACATTAATATATTAATCATGGACACATGAATCCTCACCTATCATATCTCTGTCAGACAGCATGAGAGGAAGAGACAGACCTTCATGTCTCACTTTGCACAACATATGTATTCAAATGTGCCAAGCTTAGTATTTGCGATACCAACATGCGAGCAGTTCTGATCCTTTTATTTGTATGAAGAATGCACATAAGGATACATCAAAATTATATAAAATAGGTTCATCTTCTACCTGAATGATGCCAGTCAAAAATGTTATTGATGCAGTATGTGTCAAAACCTCCATGTAATCGTTCATAAATGTAGGGTCTGAGAATTCGTCCGGTGAACCATTAGAGGACAATGTTTGGTTGAAATTAAGTCTTCAGAATGTTTGTCACCACCACATTTAGGATGCTGAATGAGCCTGGAACCAACAGAACAGAGAACAGAAAATGGAACTGCATGAGATGTTGCAACAAAGACTTATCGTAAAAGCACACAATGGACTTTCTGGGAGAAGAGGCAGCTCCGAGGAGACCTTAGAGAACCTTCCAGTACCTGAAGGGGCTCCAGGAAGGCTGGAGAGGGACTTTTGACAAGGGCATGGAATGGTGGGATGAGGGGGAACGTGTTCCAACTGCCAGAGGGGAGATTGAGGTTGGATGTGAGGAAGAAATTCTTTGGTGTGAAGGTGGTGAGACACTGGCCTGGGTTGCCCAGAGAAGCTGTGGCTGCCCCTCCCTGGCAGTGTTGAAGGCCAGGTTGGATGGGGCTTGGGGCAACCTGGTGTGGCGGGAGGTGTCCCTGCCCATGGCAGGGGGTGGCATTGGATGAGCTTTGGGGTCCCTTCCAACCCAAACCATTCCATGATTCTATGCTACAGTAAGCTCTCTGCAGGCACCATAGCCTGGAAGTCCACATAGGTGCTCACCTCCCGCAGATCCAGCTGGCACCTAACATGCATCCTACATAGGCACCCCCATGCCTTTGCATTCCATTTGGATGAATCGCAAATACTCCGTGTGCCATTCGTATGATGGCCTGTGAGTACTGGAGCCCAGTGTGCTGAATGCGTCAATTACTCGACCTCATTAACACCGCAGAAAAACAGGAGATGATATTTTGATTCCTCCTAGTCTGATCTAGAAGAAAAACACATGAACACTGCACCTCGGGTGGTGCATCTTGCTTTTATTTTTCCTCAAAAACAGTCAAATGTTTCCTGTATTACATTATTTATTATGGGCATGCAAGCAGGACTTGACCTACAGGATTTATTTTGTGTGTGTGTTTTTGAATCAGAACTTCCAGTAGGTAAACTTTTGACTAATCCCACACCCTTGTGCTGCTTTCTCCCACACCCTTGTGCTGCTTTCTCCCCTTTTTAATCCCCCCTTTCTACTTACAAATGAAATGTAAGTGATGTAGTGTCTGCCCAAGGCCTCAAACAGTGGCTGTGGGGACCAAGCCCAGTTAACATGACAGAGTTGAGACCCTTTCCATCATTTTATTGTCCAAGATGGCTTGCATGCTGGGCTGACAAGTAGATACAAAATGGAGAAGAGAGAAAACACATGAGATAGGGAAGTGGAAAAGAAACAGGGAAAAGAGTTATGAGGAAGCAAGGCAGATGAGTTGGGGGAGGGAATAAAGAGATTTTCTTATCAAGCAACAATGGCAATGATAAATTTTCCAATATTAGGTATGACTTTAGAGCTAAATTCTCCCTTTGATCTCTAGGCAAGACTTATTTTATTGTACCAGGTGTTTCAGGATGGACAGACTGTTAACTCCAGTTTACATGCCATAATTACTCAACCTTCTCCGCCAAGTAAGTTTGTTTCTCTGACTCCAGAACTTCATCCAGTTTTCTTCTTACTTTTTTTTTTTTTAAATAACTAAAAAGACAGTGCTGGAACAGCAGGCTATTGCACAATCTAAAGGATCTCACTATTACCAAAATTAATCTTGATGACAAATCTTCATGGTGAATGAAAACTAGAAAACACAATAGCAACTCAAACTATGGCTCTGCTTGCCTTCACTTATCACCAGGAAATTACTTCACAGCAGTGTAAGTTAGACATGACCCATAGTTTTAGGCAGCAGTCCCACAAATAGCTGAGTTGATGTAGAGGGAGTTACACAGAGAGAGGTCTGGCTCCCCGACTTTCCTTTCCCTGTGTGGTCCTGTCCCTTCTGGCAACAGCAAGCTGTTAGATTAGCTCACCACACCTTGTAGAACCTCACCCATAGCTAGACTTGAGTCTTAAGTCCTGCCATGGTCTCAAAACAACAGCTGAAGTTTCAGTATACGTTCAGTATACATGCTGAAACAAAGCTCAGATAAATGATGAATCAGAGATTTTGTATTTACTTTCTTACAAGGACTTTGTAGAGTAGACACAGCCATAACCATCGACAGTGCATTCTGCATCCAAAAAGAGATTCAGAAAGAAAACTCAAGAGTATTCATAGTCAAACAAAACTAAAAGGGAAGCTGATGAACTAAGCTGATGAACTGGGTTCCTATTTTTTATTGTATTTGCCTTAATGGAAGAACATCAGGAATTCTTCTGTGCTGCCAACAAAGACTGCCTTCTGGTGAGCCTGCAGAGCTCCTCCAGCAGAGGAGACACTTCTACTTCCAGCATCATTCCCCAAAGAGAATTTTGGCAGATGGGAAATGAGGCTGTGGAAGCATTAATGCTTTATCAGTACCCTTGCCTCACCTGTGTTCCTCAAAGAACATGGGAATGTAGCTCCAAAATAATGCCAAGGCAGTTCAGTCAATCTCAGTCATACCACAATGTGACTTTGTGTGTCCCCAGAATAAAAAGTATGATATGTGATCAGTCCATCCCAATGTAACTTCTGTGAAGCCAGTAGTTAGGGATAAGCAAGGCTCTGGAGACTGAAATCCATGAAGGACATGCTGCTCTTAGGAGCAAACAAATCAATTGCCTAATCAGTTGTAGGAACACCGGGTCCTTCTGGAACTTGCCTTGTTCCTACTCTGTAGGAAAAATAAACCTGAATCCCCTTCAGTTAGTGATACCAACAGCAGGCCCGTGTTTAGGGAACCAAATACAATCCCTCTCCATAAACCTACCACAGCTGAGGAAACAGCTTGGAGTCTCCTTGTTTCTAATCCTGGAGGAAAAAGGGTTAGTCTGAATCATACCAAGAGCAGCTAAATGGGAGACTGTACAAATTATGCAACTTGCTGTTATAAAATCGGTATCTGATAGCATTCAGGTTTTTAAATCTCCAAAATGTCTGAGTCCCATTCCTTAGAATTTTAGTATCAGGAAGGAGATCTGCATTCAATCACTACCACTCACAGTAGGTAAGATCTGAGTTCCCAAAGTGAATACTGAGTAAGTAAAGGTCCAGTGCAAGAGCAGATCTAAGACAAAGTTCTCATACCAACAGCTGAGGTAGAAGAAAAAATTCAAATCCAAAGCTACCAAGTGAAAGCACATTTAAGAAGGGTGGTGACACGTAGGAACATATTTTTTTGGCTATGGGCAGAAGAAAGAAAAGACAAAATATAAAAAGGCTGTGAGTGAGCAGTTGAGAGTCTATTCACAATGCAATCTAAGTTTAAAGTATCAAAACCTGCAAAAAAAAATCATGGAGATTCACGTTTTCTCCTCGTATTTCACTTCCTGAACCACCAGGATCAGTCTGTACAGGTCTAGTGCTTTGCGTCGCTGAGATCTGCTACTTCTGATACAGCAACAGGGACTGACAGTTTAGTGTCTTGGGAGACAGATCTGCCAACACATACACATGGCCCAGCCATTCTAAACCAGAGAGAGAGCTAGCAGTAGGCATGTCTCAAACACACTTCATCCCTAGGGCACAGTTTCTCCCTCTGTTTGCAGAGGAGATAAATCAAGGTGTTTCACGGATGAGTTTGAGAGCCGTTTTGTTCATTAGCTTTTCATACCAGATACAAGCTTTTGAAGCCTTAGCTGTTTCTGACACCTTTGAGCACTATCACCTCTTTTCAGGAGAATACAACAAGCAAAACTAACAAGAACCTAGAGTTTGCAAATTATGGCATTAAAAACCCCATCATGCTAAGAAGTAGTTACTCTTTAGGTGCAAGCAGTGGTAACTTTCAGCTCTTCTTGCCTGTTATTTTGACTTCAGTGATGACTCACAGCAGCAGAGGCCTGGGTCCCACTCTGTGACACTGTGCAGAGGTGGTTTTGACATGAGAAGCCAGTATTTTAAACATGGGCTTCCATATCCTGGTTCAGAACATGTCGGTTTTGCACAGTACTAACAAGACTCATCACAAGCTTGAGATCAAAAGCGAAATGTCCCAAATGCAAATCCCTTTGCTGTTATGTTCTGTACTTACTACCTGGTGAAGACATCCGGGCTCCACTCCTAAACATGCTTAACCTGCAGCACTTAATGACTTCACTGAGTCTTAGGCATGCACTTGCAAGCAAGCACATACGGATCTTTTAGCCTGTATTAAGAAATAGGTTTATTCTCCACACAGACATAGAAGGATCAGGACGCTGGGGAGTCTGGGCAGGCAGAGCTTCGCTTCCCCCACCACTGCTGGCTCCAAGCCCCTGGAAGTGGACGGAGTGCCCTGAGGGAGTTTACAAGAGCAATTAATACCAGCTTTAAGATTCCAGAGGCACTACAGTGCTCACCCCGGGACACGCCGTGGCAGGCTGCTGCCCACCGGTGACCCTGACAGGCTCCCCTGGGCCTGCACAAGTGCTGCCTTAAGAAGTTTTTCCATATTTTTTTTACTTAAAGCAGAACCTAATGGGGACTACGCAGGAGGACCGAGCAGGGCTCATCAGGAGGCAGAAGAGGGGCAGCGCTTCCCGAATTTTAGCTTATTTAGAGGACAGAGGGTGTACCCAGCGGCCCGCCGTCACCTCCCGGCGCTCCCTCCCCGCCCGGCCGCTCTCGCGAGAGGCCGCCCCGCTGGTTCCATATTGGGTCATCTCTGCCCTCGGCTCTCGCGAGAGCGGCCGTGACAAGCGATTGGGCTTGGCCGTGGCGGCGGGGGCTGTTCCCCGGGCCCAGCCCGGGCTGTGCCGCTTGGGGCAGGGTGGAGAGGAGCGGGACGGGGGAGAGGGAGCGGCTGTGGCGTCCTACCTGAGGCGGGAGTGTCTCCCCACACCGCCCTGCTCGCTGCCGGCTGGACGGCACTGTCGCTTCACCTCGCCTCACCTCACGGGGCTATCCCGCCCCTTGCCATCCGGGGGCAGGACTGAGGGAGCCGGGAGAGAAGGGGGGGAAAGGCGGTGACAGGGCCCTCGGTGCCCCGTTTCACCGCCCCCTGAGGTGAGGTGAAGGCGGTAGCGGCGGGGAGGGGGGGAGCGAGCAGGCGGGGCGGCGGCGGCCAACTGTCGGAGGCGTGAGGGGACGGCGGCGGCGGGGAGGGCGGTGCTGTTGCAGGAGAAGCGAGGCGGGGAGGGGAGAGGAGGAGGAGGAAGGAAGGAAGAAAGAAGCCGCCGGCGCCGCCGCTGCTCCTGGAGGAGGTTGGTGGCGGCGGCGGTGGTGGTACTGCTGCAGCCGCGGGCAGGGCCTCCCCCTCCCGCCGGGCCGGGCGGGGCGGGCTCCGGAGCCGAGATGTCTCAGGAGCGGCCCAAGTTCTACCGGCAGGAGCTGAACAAGACGGTGCGGGAGGTGCCCGAGCGATACCAGAATCTCTCCCCGGTCGGCTCCGGGGCCTACGGCTCCGTCTGGTGAGTGCTGGGAGGGCACGGGGTGTGGGTGTGCCGGGGGGTCGCCTCAGGTCGCTGCCCACCCCCTCAGCCCCTGCCCGGGCTCTCCGCATGGAAACCTGCCCCGGCTTGCGGGGGTGCGGGCGAGGCGGCCAGCGCGGGAGGCGAAGCTCGTCCTCCGGGGGTTCCTCTCCCCCAGCTTGTTACTAGCCTCCTGCGAGAAACGCTTTTTCTTCCCGCTAAGAGCGATCCCGCCGGGAAGCGCTGTCTTGTCTCTGGAATGCGTCGGGGATTGCACCACACGGCAGGTGGCACCGAAACATTTTTGCAGGGGAATATAATCATGTCCCGATCCCCTCTGCCCCCCCGCGGATCCCACACGGGCACGTTGCGCCTCGTCTCCTGGCAGTTGAGGGGGGGGAGCGCTGGCAGGTCCCCTGTAGCTCGATTTGCAGAGCTCAGGGCCTGGCACCTCTTGTCCCAGTTTCTTTCTGGACCTGACGGGTAGATTATATTTGAAGCAATTATATTTTAAACTGAAACCTGTTAATGGGCAGAGAGGGTAGAGGTTTTTGCATCCCTGACTCGTAGCAGTGCGTGTATGAGTATCAGTATTTTCTTGGCAATAGTAGATCAACTTGTTTTATTGCTGTAGAATGGCAGAATTACTGCAATGTGCGCTGCCTGGGCAAGTGAAGTCCTGGTGTGAGACCTGCAGAACTACAGAGAGCTTGAAGGGAAGAGTTTAATTTTCAAAGCTTACCTCATAGGAACAAAACAACTGACAGGCTGCATGTGCAAAATACACTTCCTTAATTTGTAGTTTCTTTGCTGAAATATGTTGGATCATTAAACATAAGTTAATTGGGCTGCATACGATGTTTAATATGAAAGACAAGGTTGCATTCGAATCGGCTTTACATCTAGACTTTAGTAGTCATGTAGTAGAGCTGTATTAAAGTGTTTGTAGATGGCTCTGTGTCCTTTTGTTAAGAACCATATTCCACACAAACCTTCTGGTTTTTATTATCTGTTCTTTGGCCCCATCAAAGTTTGAGCAGAATTTTCAAACACAGGTGCATAACGATTATGTATCTGTTCTGCTGCTGGATTTGAGCAGGCGTGTGTTTCTTTATTAACATAATATGCAAATTTGTAATGAATATAACTTATGTTGTAAGGAGGGCTGCATACTGCACTGTACTAGTAAAGAAAAGGAGTTGCTTTGCATGTGCGCTGCAGTTTTGAAGAAGTTCTCCATTTAACTATTGTTATAAAATTGTTACTAAGTTCAGCTCAGTATTTCTTAATTTCTCATGCATTTCTTGAAGCTGCTGTGCCTCAAGTATGCAAATGCTAATATTTCATAAAAGACAAGTGCTGGTCAATTCTAGTAGCAGGATTAACCAATGCACTTTCAGAGTTTCTTTAAAATAGAAGGGTTTAGGTCTGGTGAAGGAAGGGCCTCACTGCTGTAGCTGTTAAATACTCCCTTAAGTGCCACAAGTTACGTAATTCCCCAAATGTAATAGGAAATTAATTTGCTCAGTGCCTCATCCATTGTATTTTTAAGGTTGACCCCACGCAGTCTGAACCATTCCTCTTGTTTTCCCCCTCCCCACAATCACCATTGTACATGTAGCACTTCCAAAGTTTGTTTTCACAACCAATAACTAAAGAATTTGCATCATGAATTTCCTGTTTTGCTGTGTCAAAACTTTCAAAGATTGTGCAACTGTGTTCAGACCAGATGAAACAGTTTTGTATTGGAAGCAATTTCAGACCTGTGGCACACGAGTCTTTTTGCAGTCTGCGTTAATGGTTTTCTGTGTGTTCTTCTAAAAATATGTTTCAGAAAAGGTATAGTTCAGAAAGACCAGTGATGTGGAAAGTGTGGCAGAATTCACAGAACAACAAAAAACCAAAACCCCTTACATGTAACTTTATTAAGCTGCAAATGGTGGTGCATAGTATTTAGGATATTCCTGCGATGGATTGTTCTGCTCTCTGTCCCTTTAAAGATTTTTTTTGTCCCCCAGTAAAAAAGTTACCTGGTTTCATTTGGGGCTTTGTGTGTGGAGTACCTCTGTATTGGGATAGTAAATTGCAGGGGTTTAATCACCCGTAAACAGAACGGTTAAATATACTGCATTATTCTATTAGGAGGCAGTGAAATGCTCTGTTTATGTAGTTGTCAGGATGAAGTGATTTAAATGTCTAATGCCAGTATGACTTGAAATACCCTAATATAAGAACCTGATGTGTTTTTGTAGTCAGTGGATGGAGAGAGAGAGCATCATTTTCTGCAGGCAGCTTAAGGTACCCAAGGTATGTGCTTAAAGGCAATATTCCAGTATTTTCTGAAGCGTTGTGTGTGGTGGTGGAAGAAGGAGGTTCAAACAGCCAACCTGGGTGTTTTTCAGGATTGATTTTTTTTTTTTTTAAACAACTGGAGGTTCAAGTAGGGGTTCAGTTCCAAAACTTGGAGAAACATCGATATATATATATCCTCAGATTGATTGTTACTAAGTCATGTAACGATTGCTGTGACATCTGTTGTGTGAAATGCTGTTTCATTTATTTTTGCATCAGTTTTGTATATTCATACAACACTGTCTTTTGCATGAAAAAGGTTTGTAACCCAGGACTACACTAAAACATGTGTGGGTTCCTGAAGTATCAGAGAGTATTAGGAGGAGAGGGGCCTGGATAATGCAGCACCCTGTAGTGGGAAGTAGCTGGATGGAGATGGGGATCTGTGCGTGACTCAGTTTAGCTGGAGGATGGCTTCATTTCTTGTGCGTGCTGGAGAGAAATCTCAGCAACCGGCATTGATTCAGCCAGCGTGAAGCTAAGCAAAGAGGTGTTTTGACAGTTTTTGCCATCGATTTCTAAAGTGTTGTGAAGGCAGATGCGCTGTAATCTTAAGAGTTCATTTTGCTGTTGTATTTTTGTGCAGCAGTTCTTTGTGTGTTGTGTTGATACCTTTGCAGAAGAAGGTTTTTGGTTTAATTGCTTTGCAGACTATCTGTAATGCCTCACTCAATTTGGAATTAAACAGCCAAGCCCTATTCTTCCTCAGAATCTTGCATAAGAATTTTTGGGGTTTTTTTTGTAGACTCTCAGGTTATACAGCCCTTCCAAAACCTGTGGTTTCTTCCTGTTTTGCCCCACAGTTTACCAACACTGACTCTGAGTTTCCTGGGTATTGTGAAGATACTGAGATAATTCCACTCTTATTAAACTAACAGAGAAACAGAGAAACACAGAGATTTAAGAAATTCTGAAACATTAGGCTTCAGAGGAAATGAAGTAAAAACTGTAAACATCACCTTTATAGTAACAGTTCCTCCATGGTTTATTTTTTTTTTAACTAATGTACATCTTCAGGCTTACTAAGCCCTTATCAAAGCATGCAGGTGCCTCCGTAGTATGCATGCACTTGGAGGGACAGGTGCCTGCTTCTCCAGTAAGGTGTGGCAGATCCTTGAGGAGTGATAGGAAGAGAACTGTAGAACTGAGTGGGCTGAAGCAGCCGTACAGGTAGGATTAGCAGAACACATGAGAAGGGGATGGAGTAGGAGATGGGTGCGCACAGAAGAGCTGTGAACAGAGCTCCGAGAGCAAAGGCAAGTAGTTTGAACTTCACAGGAATGTTGTATATTGAGTAATGAAAGTAGTGTGAGCACATCTGTCTTACAGGGGGATTTTTATTGCAACTTTCTTAGAAGCAGAAGCCAATGTAGCAGAGGAGAATAAGATTTACAGGTTTTTATGGTGTGTTGGGAGGGTAACTGACTGAAATGCGGGTGTAGACTGAACTCAAAAGTAACTGGTGTAATGATAAACTGTCAGCTACTAAGAATTGTGGTTTTTTCTGTCTAGGGGTGAGTAAATCAACTCTAAAGGTACTGCTGAAGAGGTTCGGTTCACTTGGGTGTTTGCACAGGTGCTAGCAATGATTAGCATGCTATTTGGCAAAACAGTCTGCACAAAAATGAACATGCTGATTATATGATGTTGAAATAAATTTCACTTGAGTAATTTTGTGTGTACTTAAGTTCCTCAGACTACTTCATGTGTTACTTCTAAGATCCAAGTTGAATCAGTGGAGTGGTTGTCTAAAATAATTGTTTTATTCTAGCTCTCACGTTCTGAATTCAATTCCAGTTAGCTCAGAATCGTAGTTCTAGCTCACTTAGGGTGAGGTGGATGCTATTTGTGTGCACAATGCTATGTTAAGAGGTTACAGAACGTGGAAGCTGTGATAAATTCTGAATTTGTGCTGATCTTGTTTTAGAAGGAATTTAAAACTGTGGATCGGGCATTTTTTTCCCAATTGGGCTTTTCTAGCTGAAATATGATCAGTCTAATGTGGCTGTTTTAAGTCTGTGATGAAAGCCAGCTTGGTGTTCTTTAAAACATCCTCCAGCATGACAGCTGTTCTGTAGCTCTGGTTTTCCTCCAGAAAACCATTAGGCAGTTATCTGTATTGGCAGAAAATTACTCAGCGTGCCTTTATCTATAGGGAAATAGTCTTTAGGCCTCAAATATGACTGAACTTAGAATTCTTCTGACTTCAGGAGTAACTCTAGATTGCAAATGTGCAGCAATACAAAATTTTCTTTCCCGGGCTTGTACACAACGTCATTGTGCTGGTTAAAGTTTTTTGGTTCTGCTGATTGCAGTTTTCCTTGGAGATTGTACCTCTGCTACGATGACTTGATAGGACCCCAAAAATGGCATTAAAAAGAAGGTGAAATTTAATTTCCTTCACACTCTGAAGTAGTTTATGTTATGCCTGGTGGCTCTGAAACCTCTAAAGAGAATCTCATGGAAATGAAAAGAAAAATCTGACTGTGGAGGTGGTTGCTACACAGGGGATCCCCTTCTATTCAAGATGAAAGAGATACTGGTGTATGCTGCCTTTTGTACCTGAAATATTCTAAAGCTGGTAAAAATTCATGACTGATTCACACCAGCATGTGTTGAATTATGATGACTAATCTTATTTTTGCTCTAAGTCTTAGAAAACACCTTTGGCGTCATTAAAATATTGTCATATAATTATGGTTGGAATTAGCTATGTTTGTATATTGCAGAATGGTCTACATGGAGCTTAAAAAATGAATTCTGTGTTTGCTGAAGATTTGCAGCTTGAGTATTGATATTCTACTGGTATGTGAAGACTTGATGAAGATCATTGGGAGTCCATATTTAAAACCGAATGCTTAATGGCTTTTTTGTGTGCATAGGCTGAGCAAGGTGTAAAGGATAACTCCTGTGTGGAAGTGGCTAATGATGGCCATTCTTTGGGACAGTGTGGTGGAGCTTGAGTCATTGAGCTGTGGCAGTTTGGTGCTCCTGTGGTCTTCTGTCTCGCTGTGTTTTCACCTCTTTTTTTGGAGAGCTCTTCCCACTGTGTGTGTTCAGGTGCCCCTTTGTCAAGGAGAGACTTCTTCCATCACGCACAGTGGGTTTTTCCATTGCAGGACCTGGGGAAGGATTGCTCTTGGTAGAAACAAGCTTGTATTTTGTTTTCTATTTCTCTTGGATTTTTATGGTCTTAAACAATAGAAGATAGCATCTTGAGCACAGTATTTTGTGATGAAGTGTGGTGTATGAAAATGCATTTAGGAATACAGATAATACTTACAAGTACTCTTCCTCTCCAGACTTTTATTACTGTATGTATGTTTAAGAGTACAACTGTAAATCATAAACATTTCTTTTTTATTTCTACAAAATTTCCCCTTATTGTGTGGATACAACTCATCGTGTAAACATCTTCTGTAGAAACCAACAGTTGTGTAAATATGTGGTGATTTTGGGTGAGGGTGCAGGCTGTGGACCAGGATGTCTGGAAATTATTTTCATTGCAGAAATGGAGAAATGGGATTGACTATGACTCAGTGTCCAGATAGCTGCTACCTGGAGTTGCTAAGTGTGGATTTTAAGATGTTTATAAAGAATTAATTTTGATAATTTGATTGCTCTTTATTGTAGTTCTGCCTTTGACACAAAAACTGGGTTGCGTGTGGCTGTAAAGAAGCTGTCCCGACCATTTCAGTCTATCATCCATGCCAAGAGGACCTACCGAGAGCTGCGGCTACTTAAGCACATGAAACATGAAAATGTAAGTTGAAGGAGACGGTGTGAAAAGTTGCTCTAAAGTTGGAGAGTGAGCGTTATCCAGTGAGCATCCATCACAATTGCATTTAAGCATCTTGCTGCATGCGTTTATTTCTGATACTAAATACAAAGCTTGCAGTAGTTCAAGGGATTATAGTTGTAGAAAAACATGCAGATAAAAAAACAAAACAAAAAACACGTAACCAGTTTAGTATTAAAAAAAAAATCTTAATATTTCCTAGAATAATCTGGAAATTACTCCTTAGCACATTCATGCTGTCTTAAGGATTTAGGACATGAGACTGCATTCTCCTGCTCGTTTGCTGTAGTTTTCATTATGTTGAGAATTTATTTTAAAAAATAAAATCTCAAAGCTCGTGTTTAGTGTCTTCTGGAGGGTTTTTTATATTTGTTTTAGTGTTTCTGTGTCAGAAGGGAGTGGAGTAGATGTTTGCTAGATTCCTGTAGGTAAAATAGGGAGGAAAAAAGGGGGTGGTGTAGTGAGGGGGTGGAAATCAGATGGCTTTTCATACCAGCCATCCACTTAAATCATCAATAGGGAAACAAAATAGGATGTGACAAATGTTATGTTGAAGTATTTTTTGTTATAACCTCAATCTGGTATATAAAACAGTTGGTTGACCAGTTCTGTGAGTTTGTGGCATTAACATACCAGCATGTTTATATTGCTTGCTGTTGGGAACAAATATTACGTGTAATAGAGCAAAAAGTCATGTAACCGGCCCTCTGCAGAGCTGTCAGCATGTCAAAAGTAAAGGAAGGCTTTTAATTTCTTTTGTCCAAGAAAACTGACATAGCAGAAGGAAAACACCATTTTGGAAGTGAGCTGAGCAAACCAAGGTCCTTTATCGAACATAAAAAGCCTAATTCTATTGGAAGGTTCTTGAATGTTCAGAACTGTGGCAGATTGTTCCTCAGTGCCTCTGTACAATACCATTGTTTCAACAGCAGAGGCAGCATTTGGTCCTGCTTAATGTCCATCCCCTTGAGTGTTTTCTGCACCTTTTCTCATAGCCGAGATATCCTCCAAACAGGAAAGCTTTGAATATCTGTTATAAATGCGTATATAAAGAAATGCGTATATAAATCTAAACTAATAAGGTTAAGCAATGATAATTAGATTGTGACTGGTGCTACAACTGTTCTGTGTCTGACCTTCATTAATATTTTGGATTAGTATTGCAAAGAGCCTATGTAGCTTTAAGAGTAAGGGATAAAAGGAAGTTAAGTTGTTTATGTATAGAAATATTTATTATCAGTTCATCCTACCGTTGTCTGTGGGAAGTTTATCTAAGTTGTGGTTTAAAAATCCTACAGACGCAAAGATGTTCAGAGCCAGTTCGGGCAGGGTTATTAGTGCTCCTGTCTTGATTATTCAGATCTCAGTTTGGAGGTAAAACACTTGGTTTATGTGGCACAGAACACACCAGCAAATCCGGTAGGTATGGAGTTAAGGAGCAGCTTGAGCATGGGATGATTTTCTATATCCTGTATCTGTCTGTTTCATGATTATCTTCAGCAAATAAATGAACCTGCAGAGCATTCAAGCGTGTCTGTGTTATATTTCCAAGTTCCAGGAGGTCTTGTTAGCTTGCATAAAGCACAGCACTGAGCAGATTGGAGAGCAAATGGGTTTGTTGTTTTATGAAGAAATTAATAAGCTCTGTGAGATCCTAAAATGCTCGGAGGGGAAAGAAAAAGGTTAGGGATTGGGTTCTGAATCTGCTGGTGTTCACACTTCCTTAGAGCTGAGTCAGCAATGCGCTGCAGAATAACTGTATTTAAGTGTTTGTGCAACTTCATGGAAGATATGGATAGTTGGATACTGTACTTTACAGTGTAACAAGATAAAGAAAAAAAATCCCTGAAGTCTAGACAGCAAAGTCAGTTTTTGTCTTCCCATGCTAAACTGGGTGGATAATGTTGAATTTTTATGTAAAAACTGATATGGAAGAGTCCACTGGTGAAAGAAACTGTAAGCACAAGAATTATTATGCAGGATGAATGTGAATGTTACAGTTTGAAGATGTCTGGAAATGGAGTTGCTGTGATATATATAGAGAGTGGCAGGAAAGTGTTCTCTCTCTTCAGTTTCCCCATTAAAATCTAATTTATAATGTATAATATAGATTAGACAGAGGCTTTTATTTCCTACCCACTTGCTCTCTTTTCCAAAATCACAGTCTGGGTTCCCCAAATATTTTGTCTTTAATTCCCTGCTTAAAGGTAACTCAGTTGACTCTGACATCCTTGATGAGTGTAAGCAATGGAATAAAAAGATGTTGCTGAAGTGTGTGTGGTTTTTGTGTATCCAAGACAAGGGAGACGCTGACTTAAAAAGGGAAGAGAAATTTTTTGGAGGTGGATGAAGAGAACCTGCCCCTTTATCTCTTATATTCATAAAATAAAATATCATTTGCTATTAAGAGAAGGGAAATTAAGGTTTAAAAGCACATTCCAGTGAAAATTATAATAATCTTTATTGGCTGGATGGATGTTTTATAAATGCTGTGGCCTAGAAGATAATGATGGGATAATAAGGTATAGTTTTTTTCCACAAGCTAACACATGCGTATCCTTTCACTCTCTAGGGTTAGAACAGCTTAGCTATAAAATGAAAGGTGGAGTAGCTGCTTTTTGGGCAGAAACTACAAGTAACTGTGAAGGTGTTTGTGAAAATTGGGTCCTTGTTGCATTGCACTGTTTTCCTGACTTACTTTCCACTGTAGTCATTATTATTCATTGCTTGTGTTACAGATTCTTGATTTTTTTTCTGGCCATTACTCAGTACAAGGGAAACAAACTGAGTTTCCCAGTTCTGATTTTAGTGTGTAGTCAGCAGTTTAACTAAGAATTGAGCAGGCAGCAAACAGTTTTGTCTGGTGGCTGGTTTTTTGTTTTCCTCATCCATTTATTTCCTGAACAAACTTTAGTTATTTTTTTGAAATAATGTATCCTCAACCAGTGTTTACACCTGCCTGTTATGGCTCCTGCTTGAGGCTTTATGTGGATGGCTGGTGTGAAAAGACCATTTTAAGGTTAAAAAGTTTATTTTTATACTATTACATTTTCTATATTATATACTATAAACATTAATATTTTTTTACACAAGAATTGAACATTTGTTTCTGATCTTGTGTGAATAGTAATTTGTCTACATCTGAATGATTGATGTAGTTGAAAATTAAACATCTACTGGAATGAGTAGTTTCTGTTGTACAGAGGATCTTACCTGTGTGTATATATCTTTATCACAGTGTACCATGGATGTATTTCACAGCCTCTTTCACTTTACCATCTTCTTTCTAGGTGATTGGTTTGTTGGATGTGTTCACCCCTGCCAAGTCACTAGAAGAATTCAATGATGTGTAGGTAACTTTTCTGAAGACTGCAACAAAACATCTTTTGTATCTTCCTTATATCTCCCAGATTATTATATAAATATTTGCCACCTTAATTTGTCTACCGTCATTCTCAAACAATTCCGAATTCCAGCACAGAAGATACTAGGACATCCTATTTGACTCCTCAAACTTGTTCACTTGCATTTTATAGACCAGTGCTGTAGGAATCGCTGTACTAATCTGCTACATGTATTAAAGTGTCATGAACTATATTTCACTTAGCAACATGCTTTGGGACAGTCAGCCCTGCTACTGGAGCTTCATAGGGAATCTTTATCTTAATCCTGCTGAAGGGATTGCTCCATAGCCGATGTGTTTTCTTTTGTTCATAGGTACTTGGTGACACACCTCATGGGAGCAGATCTGAACAACATTGTGAAATGCCAGAAACTCACCGATGACCATGTGCAGTTCCTCATATACCAGATTCTTCGGGGACTGAAGGTACTTGGCCCTGTCCTACCTGAATGTTCGTAGCTCATCAACAGGAGGTGGAAGTCCTTGATGCATGTCATATCCTCAGAGATTTATGAGTGCATAGTGGGTCTTCTGTAACTTTCCTGACATACCTTAGGATAACCTGTTATCGTTGTTCCTTCCCTTCATACCTCTTTGGAGTTCTGTATCAGTAAAGCTGTGTTCCTTCTGCAGACAAGCTGTAGTGTTTGAATGGTGTGGGATGGGGTAGGGCTGTATTGTCTAGTGAAGAAATGAGAAGAAGGCTACTTGGACTGTTACATAAAATTTGTCATCTTGCCTTTCAGTACATCCATTCAGCTGACATAATACACAGGGTAAGTATTTATCCTGAGATTGCTTCCTTCACTGAACCGATCTCTTTTTAAAAGCGTAGCACAAAATCTTACAGTGTAGCACCTACAGAAACAGTAAGAAATTTTTCAAGACTTATTTCTATTAAACAGTCAAAAGGTTAAGCATGGGAAGTAGTTGTCAAGATCTATAGTTTCTGTTCCGGCTTATGTTTGGCTTGTATCTGTGTGAAAGAAGTTCTCTATTTGTTAAACATATATCTACAGCACTGGTGTTGCAATAAACCTTTATGCATTTTTTGCTTGTATGTGACACCTCAGAGGACACAGAAGAGATAGCTGACTCTGGGATGAAATAATTTTCTCAAGTATGGAGAGTTGTTATTTACAGCCAGTTAGGTTTGATTATCTATCTGCATTTACATTTTAATATTATTTTAGACTCGTGAAACAACACATATACCGCTGCTAATGCTGACGTTGTTCAATTTTTTAGGATTTAAAACCCAGTAACCTAGCTGTCAACGAAGACTGTGAGCTAAAGGTAATGCAATCACAGGGTCTGATTGGGTTGGCTGTGATTTGAGTGAATGCCTTGTGGATGTCCCTCGAAATTAAAGGGACAAAATAATTCCTTACTGGAAAGACTCTTGTGGCCCAAAGTACTAATGTCCTTCCCAGCTGTAAAGGGATGTTTTTTCTGTATCTGTTCGTGTGTTTTTAATGAGTCATCATGAAAGTGGAGAGTTAACAGCTTTAGTTTGGGTTTAGAGAGAAGATACCCAGGAGTAATTCTGATTGTCGAGTCCTGCACTGTTCCAGGCTGATGTCTTTTATCAGGTTGTGAAATTTAGTTTCATAATCTGCTTTTGCAGTTGCACCACCTCTTCTCCATTCAATAACTGCCTCGTTATTTGCTCAAAGTAGTTTTCATCGTTCCACTGCAGTACTTTGTGAATGTCTCTTCTGTTCTGTAGATCCTGGATTTTGGCTTGGCCCGACACACCGATGATGAGATGACCGGGTACGTGGCTACTCGGTGGTACAGGGCTCCTGAGATCATGCTGAACTGGATGCATTACAACCAGACAGGTAATGCATTTAACTAACACGAGGCTTTTCAGTTCCTGAATTGTGGGGGAAAAAAAAAGAGGTGGTCCTTTGTACATGCTCCTTTCCATTTGATCGCTTAAGTTGGCAATCATGGTAATTAGACTTCTGTAAGGGTGATTTAAAGAAGGAAGGCATAGATTAGTATTTGAACTACAGTCTACCAGGTGTAAATTAAGAATCATTGTGATAGCATTCACAAGACTTCTTTAAACTTGAACTTTTGAAACTGCAATCAGCAAAATCTTGTCAGCGCTTACCCTTTATTGTTCAGAGCACAGTGGTTTTTAGAGTAAGTGAATGGAATATGTCTGGCTGAGCAGAAGGTGTGTTTCTAGGAAGCTGCTGGAAATATGCTGAAAATGTCTGGAGTTACAGTGTGAAGAAATACTAAGAAGTACATAGCTCTCTCTTTCTTTCCTCTCTTCTTAGCCGTTTCTTTGCAGTTATATCATCCTCACAGTTTCCAGTATCTTCTCAGCAACACACTGTGCTTTCTTGCAGTACTTCCAGGTCAGGCAGAGAGAAGACAAGAGAATTCTGAGAGAAGTTCTTGTACAGGAGAACATACAAATCCAAGAAAATAACGTGCTAGTCTGATTTCATACCTCACTGCTTTTTCTTCCTTCCTCTTTTCCCCTTGCATGTTCATGGACTTGTCTTGTATCTGTACTTTTACTAGTTGGTAGTTGGTTGGTAGAATTTATGAAAGGTGCAAATTCATTCCTCGGAATTATCTTGAGCAGGTTTCTTCAATTGTGTAGATTCCTCCCCAGCTCTTTGATGGTTGAGGCACGTTACGCTCTGGGGAAGAATTTGCCTGATCCAGTATTGCGTTATTTGGAAAAGTCTTAGACGTTGTAGTTACTGAACAATATCAGTTAGCTTGCAATGTATCTCAGATTGCTACAGTGCCATGAGATTATTTAAGGATAAAGTTGTTTTACCTGTTTGGTAGAGTGATTTTATCAAGACTTTATTTTTCTGCATTACGTTGTTTTTATTTTTATTTTATTTTGTTCAGTTGATATTTGGTCAGTGGGATGCATTATGGCTGAACTGTTGACTGGAAGAACATTGTTCCCTGGTACAGACCGTATCCTTTAAAAGTAATACATTTTTCTGAAATTGAAGTTGGAGATACTCACTTTCACATACTTCACAAGAGAAGTTCTGGGTTTGTTTGGTTGTGGGGTTTTTTGTTTGTTTTTTAATTAATGGCTTCTTTTACTCACAGTACGATGAGGTGAGTTCTTGACTTTTCTGCACATGAAACAATCAGTGTGTTCAAGAAGGCAAATCTATTCCTTTTTAATTGTCTATCAGTATGACTAGAATTACATGTTGTTTGTTTCTTGGAGTTACTTTCCTTTAAGTTTATTTAAATTCATTGCTCTTTGAGTTTGTAGAAAATAACTACATGGAGTAGGCTGTCTGCTAAGAATCCCCTCATGCTTCAGGTTTCCAGCAAATGTGAAGCATCCCTTTTGGCGCCTCTGCTATGTCCTGGCCATACGTTGTGAAAGCAGTGGGTTCACAGCAGCTTTAGTGCCAAGGATCTCATTCCAAATTGCTCTGAAATGTTTAGGTTCCACTTCCGTACTTAAGCGTAAACAGATTGTGAGCCTTCTTCCACTGCGTGCTTGTACTGATGTGAAAAATCAAGCTTGAATAACAAATTTTCAAAATTATGTTATTGCTGCACCAAAGTGGTCTGGGTAAGGCACTTTGACAAATTCCTGAGATCCCTTCATGAGAGTTGGTCATGATTTTCCCCAGGAAATTGAAACTGAGATTTGATGCAAATTGTTATACAGGGTGTTTCAAAAAGATGGACCCAATTTCAATGACAAGATGCTTTAAAATTGGGTCCATCTTTTTGAAACACCCTGTACTTGGAGCTTTTGTTCAGCCACAGAACATACCGTGGTAACTTACTGCTGGCAAGACTTTTTGATTGCCTAGAAATTGGACTTATATTTGCCAGAGAAAATTACGTTGCCCCCCTTTTGCCAAAAACAAACTGTATTTGGAAAAATAAATTATTTTAATAAATTTTATTAATTTGGTAGTATTTATATCCATTAATTCAAATGTGTTAGCATTTGATGAAAAGAAAACTAGTGTTAGAAGTGCTGGCCCTCTGTGTGTTACATTACTTCTGCAAAGCACCTAGATTCTAAACCCTGTGGTGGAGGGAAGGCTTTCATTCCAGCCCTGACCCAGTTTCACTCCCTTTTCAATGTGCTCTAACTTTACCCTTTTTTCCTTTTTTCTTCCTGTCTCCATCTCATAATCGCTTTCCAAATTTGTTGACCTTGTTATGCTTTCCTGTTTAGTTGTCTCTGCAATATTTTTCTGTGGTCAGAGACGGAACCAGAACTAACATGAAAGTGGCTTAGAAGCTAGAAGAAAGTTGCCATGTATCTGCTGGCTGACTTGGCACGTGTAACTGGGTTTGGGCAGATTTTTTTTTGCTTGTGTCGAGAAAAAATAAGACTGTTTAACTGTAGTAATGCTTTAGATTTTAAAAATCTTGATACTTGCACATGAAAGATTTGCCAATAGGATTTGCAATATGTAAGAAATGCTTCACAGTGGGCTCTTTATTAATTGAACAGGATGGTTATCTTCCAAGTATGAGAAGTTTTTTTTCCAACTGCATTCTTAGCCAATAAAACCTGCAGTGCAAAATAAAGTGGGATTTTAGGATCTAAATTGTTTGCTTTGTTGTATTAAGATACTTTACCAATTCATATCTCCTATCAGATGCTTGTGAATCTTAATTGCTTAATTTCTTTTGCAGATGGTAGTAATGCTATTGAATTAAATGCTTTTTCTCTTGAGTTGGTTAGATTTTAAGAAAAATAAGGGTGAATCCTTTCCCATTGTAGATAAAACTTTGTAGTACTGTAGTTCGTACAGTCTGTATGTCTGGTTCCCCACTTTAAGACTATACGCTGTTTGATCATGAGGTCAGAACTGTAAGGGGCACAGGGTTTGTGGTTAGGAATCTTGTGCGTAACGGTTGTCCAAAGATCTAGAGAGACACCGGGCTATCAGTTTTCACTCCAGTTCTGCTGACAGCAGGCAGAAGTAAGATAACGATGGGTTCTAGCTTCTCCCTGCCTTGGAAGGCTCTTTGAAATCTTTTATCTGTGCATATTTTTTGGAGAAGGTTTTAGGAATTTTCCAGCTCTAGGTCCTGTTGAGTGTTTCTGGGCTTTTTGTACCCACAGGTTTGCTGAGACCTGTGTTCTTCTGCAGTGTCACCATGCAATGGCTGACTTACTGACTTTGCAATTAATATTAACATGCTTAATTCGACGTATATTTATCATGCTTCTAGTAGCCAAGGATATAGTGTATCTAAATCCACTGCAGTTCTAGGGAATTCTCTTCGCAGTTGGAAGCAATGGGACTATGTATTCTATTGTGTTCAGGAAGCTATAAAATGTTGGGCAACTGAAAATTTGGCATTCTTTTGCCTCAAGACATCAATTTTCTCAATTATAAAGCCTCACATTCCCAAAATGAAGTAGATAGTGAAAGGACAGGTAATGCCTTCTCAAGATGATCATCCTCCTGCTCAGATGGTTTTCTTGTTTAAATTTTTTGGTCCCTTTCACCAAGGATTTAGCAGAAATGGTGTGATGTTATTTACTGTCCGTCAGATATTTATTTAAACAGCCCAGATAAGCATCTATTATTTGTAAGGGGCTTCAGTACAGGCAGGCTGTACACTTAATTTAATCTGGTAAGTAATGAAATTGTATTCTGAGATAATGATCTTTGGTGCTATGATGATTATGCCACTGATAAACTAATGCTGAATTTAATTTTAAGTTCTGAAGGACCTAATCTGTAGAGATTCTGAACATGGCTGTCAGTGACTTAAAGCAAGAATCGTATGTACTGTTAGAAAAAAGCCTCTGATCATTATGGGCTTAGTTCTGCAGGATTATTATAATATTTCTAACTTAAATCTGAATGTAAATGAACTGAATTGTTCCTATTGTTGTCTATGGGTGGAAATATTTGGATGAAAGATGTATTTCTAATATTGGTGAAATCTCTGCTAAGAGGTGGAGAAGGGGGGCAAGACTGTGGGAAACACTGTCAGAGATGAAAGACTTAGGTGATGAAAGCCAGAGTCCTTCAGGATTTTAATGTGAGACATAGTTAGGGGCTTTCTTTTTGTTACTATCACATCTGTCTTACGCCAAGATCAGTTTCTGTTAAAAATGTATATTCATAATTTTTTACCAGCTCTTGTAATCTGATTCATACAAACAAGTAGGAAAGTTGACTGAAGTTTGACAATTTGACTTGCATAACATGATATAAAGTACAAATAATAATGTCTTGAGTGTTTTATACTAGTTTAGCCAATTTTCTTTTTCTGTATAAGTTGACTGTATTCCCTTTAAACTCTGACTATTACTATTTTTATCCAGTAGTGTGGTGCTTCCATAGTGACTAACTAGTCTGAAATTGCATATTCTTCTGATAGATCTTATTCTTGCTTGTGGTGGCAGCTAAACCAACTTCTAAACTTTGCTTTGCCTGGATGAGCTCTCACAACCTTGTGATGCTGATGGTGATGGCAGGTTGTTTTCTGAAATTTTCGAATCTTTGAGGCTCATCAGTGGTTGGGGGGTACCTCAGTGATGGCATTTGAGGGTTGCATGCTGCGCTTTCCTTCTCCATGCACATGTGTTTGGTTTTGGTTTTTTTTTTTGCTTTCTATTTACTAAGTGTTTTTCCTGTCTTTAATTGCTTATGGCCATTTCTCTGGGATGTGGTAGGCCCCATAGTTAAAGAAATGTTGCAATTCAGCAGGTTCTAGATGGCAGGCCTAAAACTGGTAGTAGGGGTTGGGTTTTGGCACGGCTGTGGCAGTGCTGGTTATGCATTCAGTGTTTTCTCTTGTTTATCTGAGAATTCACTGAAGCATATTACAACAAGCGTCTTCCAGTAGGAATTTTCCCCTGTAAAAGAGGTGACAGCAAACTGGGCAGTGATTTTGTTTGCAAACCTGGTGCACGCTACTTGAAATGCCTTTAAAAGAATTGAAATATTTAAACTGAGGTATAGCATGCAACTTCTGAGGCACGTTAGCAGTTTGCACAACTCTTTTCTTGCACAAGAGTGAGTGAAAGATGTTAAGGCTGTTTTAAATGGCACTGAAGAAAAGCCAGTTTAAGTGAGCTAATTGTGGTTAGTATGGCACCCTCTGCTAATTCTCCTCCACCAGTGGATCTACTGATTTCATTTTAACAATGAATTCAGCAGCTAAGCTAAATCCAAGTATGTTGGATTTACAACTAGGTTTTGAGTGGTTAAGTAGCTGGGAATTGTTCAAGCAACTCAAGAAGTGAGAAGTTAGTTCAGCTATTCTGACAAAGTACTAGTTCCAGGGCTTTTAATTAATTTAATATGTAAAACTTTAGACCAAATATTACCTCAAAAGACAAAGGTTTTAGTTAAGTGTTGGTGATTTCTCTCACTAGTATATATTCTTTCGCCAGTATACATCTCGCCAGTGTTACAGGAACTCTGAGGCTTTTTTAGAAAACAGGAGACAGTTTTTGAAGTTCTTATAGTACTCTAATGAGGAATTGTAATTGTATCTGAAAACATATGGAAATATGGAAGGCATTGATCCTGGAAAAAACACTGTCTAGTAGGCAAACTGCTTTTATGAAAAGTAAAGTGTGTACCTAGTTTGAAACAATTTTCAAGGCAAATACAAACATTACACAGCCTGAAATCATGAATAGATTTTGAAGGGCAGCATAGAGGCTAATTTAGAGAAGAACAGAGATTATT
Source organism: Aegotheles bennettii (assembly GCA_013398125.1). Lineage (NCBI taxonomy): Eukaryota > Metazoa > Chordata > Aves > Caprimulgiformes > Aegothelidae > Aegotheles > Aegotheles bennettii. Next base: position 539,797 of record VZRW01000873.1, on the reverse strand, counting down.
CTTTTAATGATTTTAAAAAGATACCTTGTGTCTCCCTACCATCTTGGGCTTTAGACATAAAACTGTGTCTCTAGTGGATTTTTTCCCCTCAAATGTCCATTATGTCACTTATGCCAAGTATTTAAGAGGACAGCTCAGATTGGCAGCTGATGGAAGCTCTCTTCTGGATAAAACATTCCTTGCCTCTGCAGCGTTAAGTCCCAAGAGCTTTCTATGGAGATTTTAAACCTGAGCCCATATTCTGCTGCTCTCTGCCGCTCCAGTGAGCCTGCGGTACAGAAGGGGACCTCAGGGCCGGGAAGCCCCTGGGGACCAGCCCCTCTGCGGGGACCACTAGCAGGGTCCCGTCACTTGGAAGGTGTTCAAAAGGCCTTGATTTTTTTTTTATATTAGCACCTACACTTTTAGTCTTCTGCTTTACTTCATCTGTCACTAACACAACCTAATCCTGCTGTTTCTCCTCTGGTGTGGGGTCTGAAAGGGTGCAGTGAGCATGTGGGCTGAGCCTCTGCTGGTGGGGCGAGAGCTTTGACTTCTGCTCCTCGATAGCGAAGCACGCAGTGACCGATTCAACGCATGCAGGGTGTTTGCAGACAAGTTGTTCAATCTGTCTGATGCAGATAGAGCTGTGTTACAAGAGGGTGTTCAATTATAAATGAGAAGAATGAATACAGTTTGCTTAAAATAGCTTTTCAATTGAGGCCTTGGCAGGTGTTAACTTTCAACGCTACTAGGCTGATATGTTGCGCTTTTCATTTTGATTTGTCCCAGCATTTTCCTTTATGGTCCATCATTAGATATTGATCAGTTGAAGCTCATTTTGAGACTCGTTGGAACCCCAGGGCCTGAGCTTTTGAAGAAAATCTCCTCAGAGTCTGTGAGTTTATACTTTGATTGTAATATCTGCCCTTTCGGAATTCCCAAGTCTGTGTGTTGCCCTCTGTAGTCAATCTGTAGTATGTGTTGGGCTTTATTTTCTGTTATTTTTCTTCCTTTGTCATTCTTTGCTCTTGGATGGCTTTGAGTTATGCTGTGTGTATCTGATCTTTGCTCCTCTTACCTCTGCCTGCGGTATGATTTCCTCCTTCCATATTCTCATTTTACTGCTTCATGACTTTTCTTGCAGTTTGTGGGTTTACACTTTGTGATATATTGGATGATCAGATGCTGCTGGGGAAGTATTTTTCACAGCTATGCGCTAGAGGCTCGTCTCAATTATTGTTTCTCCAGATTGCCTACCTAAGGATCTTTATTAACAGGAGCAAGTGTGCTGTTCTCTAACCACATGCAGTCCCTTCTACAGTGCGATTAATTTCTGAAACACTGCTGCCACCATCTTTGATTTTGTAACATAAAATCCAAAATGCCTTTTAGGTGCTTTTATGTGGCAGCTGTTTCCAGGGTGTGCAGTGTAGAGTCTGCTGAGAGGGTAACTAACCGTGCTGTGTATTGAAAGGGTACTGCTGGATGGGGCCCTTTTATCAGGGTAATAGCAAAAATCTTCCTGCAGTCTCCTTTTCAAAGGGTGACCTCTATTTTCAGCTGTGCTGCCATTGCTGTATTTTTGTGATCTTGAATTAGGAACTTCTACAAAGACAGTATTAAATGGCATTTAATTTGACCTGTTCCTGGGGGTAAAGTGCATAAAAGTTAGAGGAAGAGATGCCGGAACAGTACGGATTAACAACTTCATGTGTAGTGAGCACTACTTCAGCAATCACTCTGCTGCTTCTGGTACGTAACAGAATCAGCATGGCAGAGAGTGATGATGAGATTACTCTGTACTGCAGCTTAGGTTCTTTTTCACGTAGCAAGCGATGGTGTTACATGAAAATGTGTAAGATGTGAGGTTAGCCTTGAACTACATCTGATGAAGGTGGACATGTGCTGTGGGCTGGTTTCAGTGCGTCAAATTGCTGAATATCACACCGATTTACAAAGCCATGAGATGTTCTGCTCTTGGAAAGATTGGAACTGGATAGCACAGGTTGCTTTGGGTGCCCTGTGAACTGACCCTGAGGGGAGTCTGGTATTTGAAGCACAGGGGATTAGTGAGAGAGAGAAGCTTAAAGGTTGGCAAAGGTTGACTAGGTTAAGCAAAAGATTAGTTTGCATATGTAAGATTGAAGTGGATGTATTTTATTTAAACATTGCACAATAAAAAGAATATTTGCTCTTAGCCAGGTCCAAATCAAGAGTCTGTTTAAGGAAAAAATGCACTAAAGTACTGTTTCTACTAATTTTTTCCATTATATGGAGATAGCAAAACCATGAGGTGTCTAAGGCCATTTAGTGTCACTGTAGCAAACTCATTTTTTCTGCTGCATTACTTTACTTGCTCTCCCTTTCTCTCTCTGTTCACTGACACCAGCTCATTGTCTTATGCAATGCCAGTGTTTTGCTAATTTTGCATTTATTGCCTTCTGTCACCTCACCCACGTATCAAAATGCATTCAAAGCTGTTTAGAAGGAGGTGTCAGTTGTGAGCCGATGTCACTTTGCACCACAAGGAACTGAAGTACTTTCTATGCAGCAAGAAAAGCTGGTAACCAGTGCAGAGGATACAATTTTTTTTTTGTTTCTGTTTTAATTTTTGTTCATTTTCCCGAGGCTGTATGTACCTGCAGTAGCCTAGAAAAATTTTTGAGTAGCTTTAGCCAAAGGAAACATCTACTCTGGTGACTTAAAACCATTGGGAAGCGTGAACGCAACTGTGTTGTAGTGTAATGCTACTTAAGGTGGACAGAAATACTTTCTGTACTGACACTGGTACCAACCGAGCAGTAATTCTGTTATTTTAAGTGTTCACTAGTGCAACTGCTGAACTTTTCACAAGTGTTTGAAAAAATTAGTGGAACCTGCCTGTATGGCTTTTGCCTCATGGTTTGCAGAGGAGATGCTTTGTCTGCAGCTGTTTTCTGTTTAAAATGGTTTTTTTGCACTGTTTTTAACAAAGCCCTTGACTAGGCACTTAAGATATTAACCAGCTTCAGCAGATCATGCGTCTGACGGGAACACCCCCTGCATATCTCATTAACAGGATGCCCAGCCACGAGGTGAGATCTGAGCAGATGAGGGGGGTTTGCAGGGCAGGTTTTCACTTGCAGTGTTCGCTGCTTCTAGAAATGATAACGCTCACATGTGGCATGGGGTGGGCAGTTAACTCCCTGCTCTTCAGCAACACCTTTGTACTAAATGAAGACTTGCATTTGGACAGTGCATCCTCAACCACAGACCTGTGAGCCTCAGGAGGGCCTGGACGTGAATCAGGTTTGCATCATGTGCCATGCTGTGACGGACACCACACTGCACTCAGCCTTCCCGGGGCTCCAAGGCAGTCAGCTCTTGCAGCACCTCTTTGCTTTTCTTTGCATGAACCCCAAATAACATCAGCTTTTCCTCCACTGTCTTGAATGACCTGAAGTTGGGAAGGGATAGTGATGATGGGCTTAGGAAGTATCAAAATAAGTAAAAGAAGGCAAAGCGAAGAGACAGACCATAACAACTGGTGCTTTAGGATGGTTGAAATGTACTCTGTCTTGGTGGCTGGATTGTGCTGTACTTCAACAGAGTATTTATTTCCACAGGCAAGAAACTACATTCAGTCTTTGTCTTACATGCCGAAAATGAACTTTGAAAATGTGTTTATTGGTGCCAACCCACTAGGTAAGGCTTGCTTTGGAAACGGTGTGGTCTTCCTGAGGATGGAGCTAGTGTGTCCTGGGACACTCGGGCTTCTCCCAGAGTTGTGTTTTGACTGCAGAAGTAGCTCAGAACAGAGCTGTGTACCATTTTCAAAGTGTACAAAGTATGTGTGAGCTGAGGGTGTAAGAGGAGGGAATCGTGGATGACGGGTGGGTCCTGAGATGCTGCAGATTCAATAGGCACTGAACTGTTACACTTACAGAACATAATATCACGCAGCTCACTGTGCAAAATCCTTTCTCTTCTGTTTTGGTGCTTTTGTAGCTGTGGACTTGCTAGAGAAGATGTTGGTACTGGATACAGACAAACGAATCACTGCAGCAGAAGCATTGGCTCACGCCTACTTTGCTCAGTATCATGACCCAGATGACGAACCAGTGGCAGACCCCTACGACCAGTCTTTCGAAAGCAGAGAACTTGAGATTGAGGAATGGAAAAGTGAGTGTGAGCTCGTAGGCTGTTTCATAAGCTGGTGCTCAGCTAAGCTGTGGTAGTTAAGAGGCGCTAAAGAAACTGATAAAAACATGGGCATCCTGTTCTTTCTGAGGGCCTTATACTGAGAGAATCTGTCGTGTGCTGCGCAAGTGATTAGCGTAATCCCTGGTGATTAATTATCACTATCAGCATACAAACATGTCAGTGACATGGTTGCTCATATTTTTAGTTTTTCAAACTTATTCCCATCTCCTCAAGGCTCTGGAATTATCTTCTATTGTGTGTGTTAGACTGAGAATGATGTAGCCATTCTTTTCCTTAATTAAGCTGTTTTTTTAATTTAAAATAGTGTTAGAACCTTTAAGATTGTTCATAGAATCCCAGACTGGTTTGGGTGTGAAGGGACCTTAAAGCTCACCCAGTGCCACCCCCTGCCATGGGCAGGGACACCTCCCACCACACCACGTTGCTCCAAGCCCCATCCAACCTGGCCTTCAACACTGCCAGGGAGGGGCAGCCACAGCTTCTCTGGGCACCCTGAGCCAGGCTCTCACCACCCTCACACCAAACAATTTCTCCCTCACATCCCATCTCCAGCTCCCCTCTGGCAGTTGGAACCCATTCCCCCTCATCCCACCCCTCCCTGCCCTTGTTACAAGTCCCTCTCCAGCTTTTCTGGAGCCCCTTCAGGTACTGGAAGGTGCTCTAAGGTCTCCTTGGAGCCTTCTCCAGGCTGAACAACCCCAACTCTCAGCCTGAAGGTTTGCAGGTTTTCTCACGTGAGGGAAGCCTTTAGTACTGCCTGTTAAGTTTCTGTCACACTTTTCCTCCAGGCCTGACTTACGACGAAGTCATCAGCTTTGTGCCACCACCACTTGACCAAGAGGAGATGGAGTCCTGAGACACCGCTCTCTCCTGTTTGTCCCATGTCACTGTGAGGGGAAGGCCTTTCCGTAGGGACTCTCCCGATTATCATTCAAGTGCCTCGTCACAATATTCTCCTTGGTGGAGGGGTTTTGTGTGTGTTGAATTGGGGAGGGAGGGGGGGGAGGGAAGAAAACAGAGTCTATGTAAACATGCTGCATGCTCTTGTATTCTGTGTACAGCCTGGGGCGAGCCTCTGAAGACCTGCTCTGACCACTGCTTCGTCCTTCCAGTGCTCACCCAGTTTGCACTGCTGGGGCAAGTTGGGGGAGTTGCTCTTTAAAGTTTGGTTACAATTGTTGCCATTTATCAATTCTTCTACAGTTAAGTAACCTCAAAATAACGGAAGTTGGTTTGTAGGCTTGGGGTCCGCTGTTTTCATCAGGGCTGAAGGTGGGGCTGAGGGATGTCCTTGCTCGATGCCAGGTGGTTGACAGATGTCCACATATTCCTGGTACAACAGAAAATACAGGGCTTCTCGTGTCTGATTCTTGGAACATGAAGAGGTTTTGTTTGAAACTGTAAATATGTTTGTGCCTTAAATGGAATGGGGAGAGAAGGGAAAGGAAGTCTGGAGTGGCAATCTCTGACCTGCTGTTTTTCAGGGTGAAGGCTCCCAGATAGCCAGGCATGAACCCGGTGTAATCAGGAAATAAGTTCCCGAGGCAACAGCCTCTGCCCCTGGGTTTGGATGTTCTTGTATTTTTCCCTCTTCCTCTCTTCTTGTTCCGAGGCTTCCCAGCATTAGCTCCCAGGAGACAGAGGCTGGAGAAGATTCTTGCTAGCCACATGTTTGTGCGTTGTGTTCCTTGAGAGGTGGGGTGTTTTTGCATGGCATAGCTGTATGTGCATGCAGAGCTGCTTGATTTTTGTCATTTTTTGGGGGGATGGCACTGGGGCAGTTCAATCGTCAGTGAACTTTACTGAGCACCTCAGCCAGTGCCATGAAATCACAGCATCCTTCCTCTTGTGCTGCAGCTCATTGTGAACTATCTGCTGTTCTGGAGGCTTTGACAAGGAGAGGATAAAATATCTGGCATAGAAATGTGCCCCTTTTTCTTCTGACCTTCTGGTTTCAGAGAAGGACAGCTTGGGACCGAGAGTTTCTTGTGAGATCAAATGTAAAAGATATTCTTTGAAGAAACAACTAGAACTTAACTTATTTCCTGTAAAGAATTTTTTTAGAAGTATTGGAATCCAAAGCAAAGAAATCAGCATGCATAAAACCACAATCTCCCTTTCACTGTCTATATCTATAAATATTTATATATATAAAACTAACATTTACTAGAGGATTTTTTTACCCTCTCGGATAAGAGCTGCTTAGCTGTTTTGTAGCAGGTTGATATCTGCCTGAGGAAAGATGAAAAGTTGAATGCAAACACAGTTCAAATATTTTGTATTTTATGGGACTCTGAGTGAGATGCCCAGAGGCAGAGGCTGGCAGGGGGGAGGTTTCTGGGCATGTCTGTGTGCTGGAACCATCCCTGGGGAGCTCAGGAGCCCGATTTTGGGGCTTGTGGAGAAGACGTATGTTGCAGGCACCCTGTGTGGACAACCCTGTGTATGTGTGGAGAAAGGCTTGTGCAGTATTTTGTATCGTTGCCGGCAGGATGGAGAGGAACTGTTTGTTTGTGGTGTTTTTACCTCGCGTTTGAAGAGGTGACACAAGGGGATGGGACACATGATGAAGCCATTGATTCTTCCTAGGCTACTTCCCAGTGATCTCTTCAGGTCAAATGCTTAATAAAGGTCTAGGATGAGATGAAGAGAGCAGTTATTTCATGCCCTGGGATAAAACTCTCCTCAGCCCAGTAAAATCGAGACAAAACCCTTCCCTTTTCTGCTGGACCAGCAGTCTGGGTATTCAAATGAAAATGTAGATTCTATGTAAACCTACAGCGAGATTATTTTTATCAGCCATTTTATGTGTAGATGCTATAGTGTGATTTCATGCGGAAATACTGCTACAGATTTTTAAGAATATCGATGTTGTATGTGCGTGCGTGTCTGTGTGCGTGAGTGGGAAGGTTTCATCTGGAGCCTGTGGTGTGCACTCCCTGCCCTTGGTGCGATGCTGTCTGCCTGCCCGCTCTTCAGCAGGAAGATGCACTTCACAGAAGAGATCTGCTATTTTGTTTTTATCCATGACTTTTGCTGTAATTGGTTATGCCAGATAAGATGTCATGATACTACTGGTTAAAAATAAAACCTATTTTTCAGATTTACTGCGCTGATGGTGCTTATAAACCTCCTGTGCTGAAGGGTTGGTTTCAGCCCGGTGCCAATTCCTCCCTCATATCCTGCAGGATCCTGTCCGCGATGGCTGGGGCAGGGGGACTTGTTGGCTCACTGCTGACACTGGGCTTGTGGCCATATTTGTCCCTGGTGAATTCTTTGATACAAAACCATCTTAGAGTCTGACCATGAGTACTGGACACGGGGGAAAAAAATACTTTTTCCTGTTTAGAATAGGAAAGCGCTTACTCAACATGTCAGACCAGCACTCTGCTGCGTGCCCAGACCTGGGACCCTTCCCCAGTAGTACTGGTTGGTGTTTGCTTTTTAAAAGTGATTTATTTTTTTTTTCCCTCTTCAGTTGGTGGTGGGAGGGTGATTATGGGAGCAGGGGCATTGTGGCTCTCTGTCACGGAGATTTTCCGACTTCTGTTTTGTATTGGTGCCATTCGCTCGGAAGGATGATTGACCAAAGCCTCAGTCACTGAGGTTCCTGGGCCTTGATGACATCAGGTGGTGGTTCCTGCTGGTCCCAGTCAGGGAGCTAATCACCATGGCATGCGCGCTGCCCTGCGCAGAGCTGGTTTGAGTAAGTATGATGGAAAACAGGGTGTTCTCTCAGTTCTGTGGAAGCAGCCTTCCGCTTTCTGCTCACCTGAGAGGAAAGGAAAAATGCCTAACCAGGACCTGTCACTTCATGTTTTCCGGGAGAAAAAAAAAAGCTCCACAAACCCCAAGACAGACAATTCCCAAAGGTGCTCAGCTGCAGTATCCTGGGCAGCTAAAAATAAATACTAAAATCAGTGAGAACTGAATTGGGGAAAAAGATAAACTACACCTAGAAAACAAAATTACTTAACTCAAGGTTTCCTGTTCAGTTTGAATCAGCCACCTGAGTTAATTCATCTTTCTACGGCCAAGCCACGCCCCAGATATTTGAAACTCCTTACTTATTCCCTGATTACCTGCGTGTGGACACGTGGTTGAGCAAGAGTTGTGTTCATGAAATGACAAATGAGTTACACGCTTCTGTACGAGGGCTTTTTGCTGAAGCACCTCTTGCTCACAGGTGTATTTATGGAATCAAGCCAGCTGGGATGTGTTTCCTGATGTGCTGTTGCTGCAGCCGGGGCTTATTTACACCTAATTGACATCAGCAAGGTTAAAAAATTGCTGTAGTGCCTTGTCCCTGGTTTGTGTTTTATAAAGTAGCAGATCTTATTGTGACAGTTTAAAGGCCAACAATACCCATGTTGCAGCGGTTGCCTGTAAGCAGGAAAAATGAGTTTTTCCTAAGCCCCTGGTGGTGCTATTTCCGTAATTCCTATTTATCAGGTAATTTAGCCTAATCTGCAGAGGTGTCCCTGCTCTGAGCACCTGGTGCAGCGGGGCTGAAGCCATGGGCAGGGTTGAGGGCTGGTTAGGCAGAGCAGAGCAAGCAGCTGGGCTGACTGCGTAAGGTGCAGCTTAGTCACTTCCTTTGGGAAGTGTGCGGGATGCTCCTACTCCTGTGTGGGAGCCACACCTGAGCTCCTGAAGTTGGAACAAAATGTCAAGGTGTTCTCTGCTTACCAGGATCAGACCTTGTGGGCTGGGTCTGCTGGTCTGGGGTGGTACCAGGAGGCACAGCAGTGAGCTTGGGCTTTGTGCTGTCCAAGAAGACCTGAGGAGGAGACAAAACCAGAGCCATCAAAGCCCAAGGCACCAACAGCTCTCAGGATGGTCCCATCTCCCAGCTGCTCCTGAACCTCCTTGCTGCAGTCACCTGGATGAAAGTAGAGTACCTCAGCCTGCTTTTACCATATCCCTGCTCTGCTGGGAAACCAGGCTCGGGAGAAAACCACCATTGCTTCCATGCTCTTCTGTGGATGTAACCCCCGGGTGTCCTTCGTCATGAGCCTGGAGCTGTCCTCCATCAGCTGGAAAGAAGAATGTTCACGCTTGTCTGACGAGGCGCTGTGGCTTGTCCCCCACATTCCTGGGCTTGACAAGTCCTTACTCATCTCCTTGTTCAGAGCAGGGATTTCACAAGGCCCTCTCTGAGCCCCACGAGGACATTTCTCTGCTGGTGGCCCAACAGGAGCAGCAGAGAAGAGCTGTGGGTGGCAGTGGGGCTGCCGGAGGTGTGCCTGCTGCTGGGCTGGGTGCTCGGTTCCTCTGGCAGCATCCAGGGACACCTGTAGGAGACTGAGGCGTGTCGGGAAACCTGATGCCTCATCTCTGCCAATGTGGAGGCGGAGGGAGGAGGGCCCAAAGACATGTCCCTTCATGCTCACAACAGCTGAAAACGGAGAAGGAAACTCGTTAGAGCCTTTTTTTACCATCGCAGGAGGCCTCACTGTCCCTGTCTCACCCCAGAAGCCCTCCTGTGCTCCAGTACTCTGGGGGGGTGGCAGTCCCACACCCGCCGGGCGATGAACATCACAAGGAGAAGAGGCTTTTACAGACAGGAGGTGAACAAAACCCTCTGGGAGCTGCCCAGGAGATACACGTCCCTCCACCCCTTGGGGTCTGGAGCCTACGGCTCGGTGTGGTGAGTGGGGTCCTGTCTGAAGTATCGCACCAGGGGTGGGGGAAATGATCAGGTGCCTGTCAGCACCCCTCCATTAGGAGTGGCCATTTGCATGTGTGATGAAGGTGTTTTGGCTCCTGCTCTGGCAACGGTCAGCGGGTTGGAGACTTGGCCGCTTGAAGAAACCGAGATGTTTCCTCCTGTGGTCACTCCGTGTGGGCTCAGGGCGGGTGATTCTTACCTGAGCTCGCCTCGGTGGGCGTCCTGGGGCAGTGGTTCAAGGACCAGGTGGCACCCCAAGCCCTGCCAACCTCAGCTTTGGGGTCAGGCAGCTTTCGAGCTGCCTTGGTGTCAACCTTTCGTTGAGGGAGGACTTGTGTCTGGCAGCAAGGGGGGGGGAATACCTGGGTGCCTGAAAGTGATTTGAAAGTGGCAGAGGTGAGTGCTGGAAGAAGGGTGGCTGCAGCGCGTCCTCTGCAGTGTGGCCATGCTGCTTTCTCCAAGGCAGCTGATGCTGGGCCCTCCAGCTTTGAAATCATCAAATAGATAAAAGTTACTGCAAACTGGGGTCAGTAACAGGCCAGGATTTCTTTCCTGGCTGAGGATAAACCTCAACCAACAAGGCAGTAGCATGAGCTGCTGCAGTGACACTGAGCAGGGGTCGGGTCTTGCCCAGTTTATGTTGGTGAACCAGAGGAGATGGGCAACTTGTTGGGAGGTTAAACACAAAGCAGCCGATTGACAGGAGCTGAACGAGCCTTTGTTTCATAACACACTGAGCTGAAAAAAAAACCCAAAACCAAACAGAAGGTGTGGTCTCTTTTGTAGGCATTGGGCAAAGGCTCCCCGGCAGCTGTCAGGGCACTGATCCGGACATGGATCTGGGCACCCTGGGGCCCAGGTTCTGTCCTTGTCCCCTGGCTGCCTGTTTACAAAAGGGCGTTTCCTTTCCCCACTTCACTGTCCAGGTGCATTTGAGCTTCTGAAATGCTTAAATGAGTCCTGCAAAACCAGGCAAAACTAAACTTGGCATTTTTGATATTTGTGTTTTCTGGGGTTTATCATACAGGAAAGCAAGAAGACTACAAGATGAGAAGGATTTCTTTCTTCCCTTTTTCTCTTAAGTTTCCTTGCACACAAAACAACAAAAAATAAACAAGACAACGATTCTTTTACTGGTCCCAGAGAAAGTCTGGACTGCTCTGGAGTCTCAGGGAGGGAGGGATGGGTTCAAGCAGCCCCGGGGGTGGTGGTGGTACCCTATGGACAGTGCTCAGCAGGGAAGGTTTGCTGCCAATTCCCGCACAAAGCGGAGGTGGGAGCGTGTGGAGTTGGGATTTGCTGTCCTCTGCTGGGAATTGCTGGGAAGCTTTCCTGTTGCCGAGTTACTCAGATTTTATTTACACCTTCTGGAGCAGCTGAGAAACTAACTCAGGCAGAACAGCAAAGATTTGTTTCTTCCCTCATCAATTCTGTCCAAATCTGTGGTGATGTGGCTTCCAGCTGAACGTAACTGTGGAAGAGGAGTCTTCTAACCCCACCAACACTGGTCTGGCTGCCCTGTGCCAGCTGAGGCAGGGACACAGCTCTGCCTGCCTAAACTTCAGCCAGTCATGAGGCACGTGCTGGGAAGAACGTGGTGGGAGTTAATTCACAACTCTTAGCTGTGCCTTATGGCATGAGTGAAGGTAACGCTGTCTGTGCTGGTGAAGCTCCATCACCCCAACTCCTCATGCTGATGGTGGGGTTAGGTGCTCTGTAGGCCACAGCTGGGAGGGCAGGTAAGAACATGCACCCTCAGATTGGGACATCTGCCTTGAATTGTGCAGAAGCTGTTTGATTATATGGTCTGAGTTCCTTCCTCTTACTTCTCTGGCTCCTTGGAAAACTTTATACCGATCTGTCCCCTCTGCGGACACATGCTGAAGTCCTGAAACAATGACAACTCTTCTGTGTCCTCCTGTGTCCTCCCCATTCCATCCCCAGTGCTGGAGCTGCCTTGTGTAGCTGTTCCAGCGCTTGCTTTGCTTTTCCCGGCTGATGGATTAACAAAGTTGCCGTCATACTGAAGCTCCCAAAGGATGTGTCTGATCTTGTCATGTGTAACTTGGAACAACTGGAAGGGACCTCAGTGACCAAGAGCAGGGCCATGGCCTGATGGTATCGGGAGGTTGATGAGAGCTGTTGATAGCTGAGGCTGCCGGAGGACGCACCACAACTGATCACTTGTGGCTGACAATTGGAGAAGGCTCTGCAAGAGGCTTCCAGGATTTGCAGCAAGGAACTGATTAACGCCCTTGAACCAAGGGAAAACCAAGCAGAGCAGAATATTCTCACCTCTCCTAAACCCAGTGAAATGCACCCTTTGATTGTGTTACTATCGATGGCATTTTCCCTGTTCGTTGTTCCCTAGGGGTCATGGTAATGTGTCCTCTGCTTTACAGCTTTATGGTACCTGTCCCTCCCTGTCTTGGGTCCTCCAAGAGTCTTGAGGAAGGAGCGGTGGCTGGAGCCTGGCAGTCAGGGACCGTGGCAGGGTGAATCGTGTTCCTTCGGAGAAGGAAGCAGGAGAAAAGTGTCTGTGAGGCTGGAGGATGCCTGCAAAGTGCTCGTGCCAGCATTGACAGGGGCTCAGTTACCCTGTGCAGCTGAGAGCTGTGGGTCTGAACGTGCTGGTTTATAGCCCTCGTGTCTCCCCAGGAAATGAGAAGGATTTACAAAGCGGGCAGAACTGCTCCGGAAACCCACAGTGTGATTTGGCAGGGAAAACCCTTTCTTCATCTGCTTGCCTCTTGGAGGGGTCAAGGAAGGGCTGAGGCACCCAAGTGCAATGGGGTGCACCAAGACCCCCTTGGAAAACATGACTGAGAATCCTGAATTACAGCTACCTCTGCCTGAGGACCTCCATGCCCTCTGCTTGTCTGCTGAAACCTGGTGTCTCCTCTGATCAAAGAGCCTCCAGAAGCAGAAGTGTTGCGGGATTGCCCTACCCAGCCACCAACAGCAAATGTGTCCAGAGGGAATAGGACATCATGTCTCCAGCGGTGGCTGTTGGCCCATGTTTTCATTAGCTTTATAAAAGCCTCTCGTTTCCAGCCAGACCTGCTTTTACACAGAAGCGTATGTATAGTGTTGAAGATTCTGAATGCAGGAGAATTCATCCCAGCAGCCTGGATTTTCAGTGTGTGGCATCCACTGTCTTTTCTCTGGAATACAGTGAAGGTGGCTGATGCACCTTAAAAGACAACAGATGGCAAAGCAGAAATTGCTTTATTCCCTTATCTCTGTGTGTTAGGGAAGGAGAAGGCAGAGTCAGACATAATCCTGACCTTTAGCCATTTGTGTTTCCCTCTTCTCATGGCTCTGTTAGCTCCAGCTTGTTTCTGCAGGTTAAGCTGAATAAAGATGAGCCACTAATGCTTTGCTTGTTATCCCACCAGTCCTCCAAAGAGTACAGGCTGTGATCTGCTGCCCAAAGTCATACCAGGTAACTTCTGCGTGCGCAGAGCTCTGCTGGGAAAGATCAAGAGGCCTTGGCTCCAAAATTAGCTGTTCTCTAGAAGACCTTTGGTATTGCAAAATTTGTTAGAACCTACTGCCAAGGTCAGAACTGGGTTTTATTTGTCTGCTGCAGTTCAGCCATAGACAAGAGGACAGGGGAGAAAGTGGCTATCAAGAAGCTCTGCCGCCCATTCCAGTCGGAGATCTTTGCCAAGAGAGCATACAGAGAGCTCATGCTGTTGAAGCACATGCAACATGAGAACGTAAGTACTTGTTTTATCTCCATTCCTGATCAACCGAGGGGTATTTTCTTGCCACCTGGGAGCAAGTCCTTTCTGGCATCACCTTCATTTTAATTGAGAGGTGCCAACATTTGGCATATGCAGACAGGATCGGGGTTTAACCCATCTGCTGCACCCAGTTGGCACCAGGCTGAAGCAGGTGTGTTCTGAGTGCTCCTGTGTATTAGTAAGAGGAAAAGCTGCTGCGCAGCATAGTGAGGAGTCCTCAGATTCCTCAGATGGAGTTCTCGATGCTCACCCATGTGTGTGTGCCAATAGAGTCCCACGTGCACAGCAAATGCTTTCCAGGTTTAAACGTGGACTTGTGTTCTCCATCAGGTCATCGGACTGCTTGATGTCTTCACCTCTGCCCCCTCCTACCAGGGATTTCAGGACTTGTAAGTACGGAGTTTGTGTTCGCTCTGTCCAGACTCATTGCCCAAGACAGGATGATAGATCAGGTTCAGGTGCAGTCCCACAGACTGACTAAAGCCAGACAACAAATAACAGAGGAGAATCAGAAGCACAAGTCAGTTCCCATGGCTAAAACACCCCAAATCCATAAACAGATCCCATGCCATGCTCACATTTGGGAGCACACAGTGTGTACAGACCAGTATGTACTGGGAGAACACAGTATGTACTAACGAAGAGGCATTACATTCCGTGGTGTATCACAATTAGTGTGATCCACGCTAACTTGCCTGCTCATTGCTCAGCTAAGAGGCTGCACTCAGAAAGGGAGAAGTATTGTTCAGCAGCCCCTGGGGCAATTAAACATAGGATTTTAAAGATCTGGTTTTCTTTTCGTTGTGATTCTGACTGTCGTTTCTTTTTGGCATTTCCCTGAGTGTTAGTGGTCAGGATGGATGAGTTGTTTTCCCTTCCCCCATCCCCAGGCACAAGCAGCATGCATGTGGCTTTGAGTTTCCAGTATTTAGCAGCCTGCAGGAAAAGTGTTTGAGGGTTCTCAGAGCAGTTCCTGCTGGAAGACCATCAGCTAATTAGCAGTCTCAGCAGGCAGGCCAAAGACTGAAGGAAGATTTTGTCTTCCGAGGCAGGGCAGGAGAATATTACAAAGATAAATTTGGGAGCCAACACAGCAGTTTTGCAAGACTCTTTAGAGCTGTGCAAGATGTTTCAGCTCCCAGATGGCGCAAGGAACTGAACATAATTTGAGGTTAAAGGAAACTAATTCAGGATCACTAAAGCTTGGAAGATCCTTGTTCTTATTTAACATCAGATATCCGATTTGAGGGGAGGAGAAAGGACAACTTTCAGAGCAGGTCAAAATCCCAGTGTCATTGCAGGCTGTGCTGGGAGCATTGTCAAAAGAACTCATCTACAGTAAAAGTAATGCAGCCAAAAAAAAACGCAAGTGAGAACAAGGCTAGCCTGGTTCCCTGTGTTTTTCTTCTAGACTCAGGGCCTTGTCTTCCTGCCTTTTAGCTACCTGGTGATGCCATACATGCGGACAGATTTACAAAAGATCATGGGACATGAATTCAGTGATGAAAAGATCCAGTACCTGGTCTACCAAATGCTGAAAGGGCTGAAGGTAGGTGGGTCTGGAGGAGTTCAGTGATTCCCCATGTCTCCTCTACACATCACCATAACAAACCCCCTTCCAATGCTGTGTAGGAAGATTTGGGGGGTTTATGGCGTTCCCTGAGAAAAGATATTTGCTGTTGAACTACTCTTGTTCCAGCACACATCAGTAAAAACGACTGCTCGTTTGCATCAGCCCATCAGGTATCGAAGCCATCAGCAGCCAGAGACCTCACAATGGTTTTTGTGTGACAGCAGTTGTGTTGCTCTTTGACTTGCCCAAACCCTCAGCAAAACCCTGCATAAAAAGGAAGAGGCTGGTAGCAACGGGAGCTTCTGCTGAATTCTGAACAGGCACTCAGGGGAGAAGCCAGAGGGCATTATTTCATGTTCAATAGAATTAGGCAGGAATATGCTGCTTTAGCTGGCTTTGAGAGAGCAGAAAGCGATCACTGCAAACACTGAGACGCAGACAATGTCTTAACGCTGCCCTCCGTAATGTCCTTCACCTGGGGTCAGAGCAGTGGCTTACCCCATTAATGAGCTCACCTTCAAAAGACCTTTCCCCAGATCACCATTAGCTTGTGTTTAAATAAAGGGGGGAAGAACACACGGAAGGTTTAACTTGTGCGATGAAAGCCACGTAGGCAGTTTTTGCAAATCAAATGTGATTTTGTGTTTTAATGACTTTTTTTTTTCCATAGTTTAACAACAAAGTTTTCATGTCGTCTGCTGACCATGCTCCTACCTATAACCCTGATGCCTTTGGTTTTAAGTTATTAGTTCACTCCAGGAACTATTGTTCCATACTCCCCCTTCTGCTCTATGCCTCTTTAGAGTGACAATATCATTGCAAACACTGTCAGAAATTCAGAGCAGAGATTTCTTTTCAAACCGCTGCCCTGGGCAGCAGGCACAGAGTTGTGTTCTCAGCAAGTTCTTGTTCTCATTTCTCTGCTGGAGAACAGAAAGTCCTGTCTACTGGTTGTCACATTGTGCCTTCTCTTTTTATTGCAGTATATTCATTCAGCTGGAATCATCCACAGGGTAAGTTCATGAGCACTGTTACCGATTTTTTTTTTTTTTTTCTATTACTCTGGGTTTTGTCTGTTTAGGAGCAACATAGCTTGGTCATAAAGTTAAAAAATTCATAAACATCATTTAACTAATAGCCCTCTCTGCTCTAAGGTCTCTCTGGCATCCTCCCTCTTTTCCTTCCTACACCCTATACGTGTTTGGATTTGCTCATTTGTGCAGTGTTTTGAGAAAATGCTGAATTTTCTGACAAGCTGTGAAGCACTTGACGATGCTTTTTAAATTAAAACTGTTTCAGAGAAAATAAAATAGTAATCTAAAGCTGTAGAGTATAGCAGGCGTGGTGTCTTTGCTGGCCTCAGGATGTTACGGGACCCCATCAGAGGCAAGCAGAGATTCAGCTGAGGCTTGTGTTGATGTGTTGCAGGTTGAAACATCTTTATTATGTTGCTCTTGTCTGTTGTAGGACCTGAAGCCAGGCAACCTGGCTGTGAATGAAGACTGTCAGCTAAAGGTAGGTGGAAAAGCACCACTTCATAGCATGTAGCATATCAGATCGTGGAGGAACTGCTATGGTAGCAGGAATCTGGCACCGTCATGTTTCCCCTTGCCTTGTGAGATTCAATTTGAGGTGTTTCGTTACGTGGCAGTTGCAGGCAGTGGGAAATACTCACCTGCTGATGTAACTTGCTGAATCAGGGCCCAAGACTTGGAATGAACATCCTGTCGCTGTAATTCCCGTGGCACAGCAGTTCGTAACAACTTCCTAAACAAATTCAATACTGCTGAGCAATACTTGTGTTAGGTGAATGATCGCTGGAGGATAACTGGATTCAACCACAGTTACCCTTTGCTTCTCATTGACATGACGGTTGTGATTCCATACAAAGTTATTTTCAAGTATTGTTCTGAAGAGTTTGCTTGCAGCTCGCTGGGGCAATGGTCTAGCACGGGTTTTCTGTAATGTATGTTACAGGGAATGGCCCTGCTGCCTGTAAAGGTTGGGTCCAGCCATGGTCATCCCCAGTATTTAGGGACAGGCCACCCCTGTCAGCTGCAGGGTGTTTTTATAGGAAAGGGTGAGTTGTGATAGCCTGGGAGCACACCCTTGCTGCCAGGTTATAGAAGAACTCAAATAAATAAAGCTCAGAGAGTTGAAACGTCAGCTTCAAGAAAGGAAATTATCTTCCAGGCAGCACACAGCACTGATCCTTTCTGCTGAGTCTTCTCGCAGCAACTGGTTTTGCAGCTGGCTTGCAGTTTACAGTGAAATTAAGACAAACCTGTTAGTTCTTTGAACTGTCCTGGGGGTGGCTGTGATGTAGTTGGAGCTTCGTCATTATCAGATTGGATCTGCTTGGTTTCCTATTAGAAGTAGATTCTCACTTTGCCTGTAGCGTTTCTCTTTCCTTTCCTGTCTTTCCTTCTCCCTCTTCCTTTGGTGAACTGCAGATCTTGGATTTTGGCTTGGCCAGACACACTGATGCTGAGATGACCGGCTATGTGGTGACGCGCTGGTACAGAGCCCCAGAAGTCATTCTGAATTGGATGCATTACAACCAGACAGGTGAGCTGCCTTGCTTTAGCAGTGTGACTGTCTGGTGACAAGCCCAGGGATCCCGCTGTCATGCCCGGGTTAGATCTCATGTAATCCTTCAGATGTTTTTCTTCTTTATCATCAGTGTGCCCTGGAGCGGAGTGAGTCCCAGAGCTGGTGCCTGTGGGGAATGATGAAAGCAGAGATTTTAGCAGCATAGAATGAACAGGAGAGGGTGGAAAATGGGAGTGAAATGTAAATCAGTGCCTGCTGCAGGCTGAAAAAGCAGGCAACAGCCCCAGCAATCAGTGCTGCCTTTTTACTGTCCTTTTTTAATTTATTTTTTTTCTCTCTGAACAGTGGATATCTGGTCTATTGGCTGTATCATGGCAGAAATGCTGACTGGGAAAACGCTGTTCAAAGGAAAAGACTGTATCCTTTCAAGCCGAACCTTTTCTCTGGGGGGAGTAATAATTCTTGGCGTGTGTGAAAGGGCTTTTGTGAATGAGGCTACTGAGAAAAATGGGTGTCAGTCTGGTTTACCAGGAAGTAATCACAAGGACGAGTCTTTTTGGTGTGGAAAACAGAAGGTAGGAGGGGGCTGAGCCACCCTTAGAAATACACCTCTGTGCTGGCCACATGTGCTCTGTGTCAGTAGTCTAACCTTGCGTGGCTACAGCTCCATCTCTAAATGTAAGGGCACGTGCCCTAGCAGAGTTGTACCAGTGAAATTACCTGTTGATTAAAATGGCATCCCAGGAAAAAAGCCTTGGAGCTGTTTTTGTCAGTCCAGCAAGTGTCTGCTTGCATGGCTCTGTTGGGTTTGTGCTGTAACCTACTGGTAGCTCCCATGGGTCCTCGGGCTCTCCAGCAACCAGCCTGCAGGCTGAGCTGTTGAGGGTGTCCAGGGCGCGCTCCTAGATGGGTGATCTTTAACGCAGCCTGCCAGACCTAGATCAACTGACTCAGATCCTGAAAGTAACGGGGCATCCAGGTGAAGACTTTGTGGAGAAGCTGGAGGACAAAGCGGTAAGAAAATTCATTGTGGATTTGGGTCTCGCTGGCAGAGGTGTGGTGGGGAAAGGTTAACTTGGCTGTGTCTTTGAGATGGGAGAGTGCTCCTTCTACAGCAGTGGTGAAGAGGAATGACAGCTGCCTTCCTCCTTGGCAAGGAAGATGTTTCTTTTCGGTAGTGGTACATCCAATGGATTTGGTGTTGTTTAGGAACTGATGTGGATTGTAGGGACTTCCAGGTGACATGCCTGAGGCTCCAGCAAACCACTGACCTCCTCTGCTCTCCAGTTTGACCCTAAAGCAAGAATAGTTCTGTATCTCAATTGATAAAAATAGTTACTTGCAAACTGCTCACTGAAATGTGACGTCTGGGATGATTTGCTGTTCGTTTGCCTTTGCTCATCAGACCCCAGAGTTTTGAGAGCTCCATTTCCCAGCCCCTGGCACTTGGCCACATGCAGTAAATGTCCGTGCTCTCCTTTGTCTTTCAGGCTAAGAGTTATATCAAGTCCCTTCCTAAAATCCCCAAAAAGGATTTGTCTGTGCTTTTCCCCAAAGCCAATCCTCAGGGTAAGTCACCTCCAGTGTTTCTCCTGACTTATCACAGCAGGAAAGGAGATGGGCTGCCTGCCACACCTCCAATCTTATTTCTCCTCCTCATAATTTCTTGCTACTTCCTCTTTTGCAGATTGTGCCCCTGCACGTATTTAATTCATATGTATGAAATAGAAGCAAAGTTATTCTTTAGTGGCATTAAAATGGCAATGTTCTGCTGTTCTTGGCCATTTACTTGTTTTCTATTTTTAATTTAATTTTAAAATGACACTGTCTGTAACATACAGTATTTAAGGAAGAGATAACCTTCTGACTCATCAACGAGCAGAAGAGAGTGAGTGCTGGATGGAACAGGGTGTCCAGGCTGTGGGATGCAAAATATAGGACTAGGACAGTTGCATAGAGCAGCTCCACTTGTTATGAGAGTTGGGATGAATTTTGGCTTCCAGAGGTTGCTGTTTGTGATACTATGACCAGTAGCATTTAGATAAACAAACCAGCTCCTCTTTTTTTCATTATTATTTCCCAGCCCCACATCTAAGGCATCATAGGTTTTGATAAAGTGCTAAGAGAGCCTCACAGTCCACTCCAGTAATGTTTTATTTATTTATTTATAGAGTGCAGCTTAGATCCTGTTTGTTGAACGCCTGGATCTATTGATACTTAACAGGCGGCTGAGATGTGCAATTTTCAGGGGGAAAATTGATCTCTTACAAGGAGCTATTTTCCCAAGTAGATTAGAGGTGAGAGGGAACAAAACTCTTCTAAAATCTGCAAGGAAGAAAGCATTAAGATGTTAAAACCAAGGGGGAACGGGGCTGACAGACTCGTTGGTATCTGAGTTTCCTGCTTTCCTGTTCACCAGGGATGTACAGATTTTTGTATAGATTACTCATGTTAAGACTACGTTGAGTTGTGGGGGTCAGAGTGAAAGCAAATGATTAAAGCTGAAAAATATCTCAAAGTTACTGGCTTGCTGTTTATGTTCTTGCAGCCCCATCCATGCAGCAAGGCTTATTCAAGACTAATTTGTTATTTCTGCATGATTTACACCTCCAGTTCTGTAAGAGCTCCCTGAGGCTGTTGTTGGGTGGATTTTGCATCCCCGCTGATGGGACCTCCAGGCTACCTTGGCAAGGTTGAGGAAATCTCTTTCATTTTCAGGTCTGGAGATGTAGAACTGGAAACACGAGTCCCATCACTTGCAGGGTTCATGCACAGGATACCGGTTCTCCATCACACCTTGCTTAGCCCTGTTCCTGTGTTCTTCTACAGCAGTGGACCTGCTTGACAAGATGTTGCAGCTGGACGTGGAAAAGCGCCTTACAGCAACAGAGGCGTTGGCTCACCCCTATTTCGACCAGTTCCGAGATGTCGAGGAGGAGACAGAAGCACAACAGTCCTATGATGATTCTCTGGAACATGAAAAGTTTTCGATAGATGAGTGGAGAAGTAAGAAGTTTATCTCTGAAGCTCCTGTCTAGCATAGATCTTTCCTGCCTCTCTCTATTTCCCATGCACACGCGGAGTAAGGCTGCAATTGCCTGCTGGTGCCTTGATGATTGTGTACATCTCCCTTGTCTTGCTCTTGCTTTTATGCATTGATCAAAGATCCCTGGAGCTCCTCAGGGAGACTCTTTTTGCCTCTCTGCTTTGTCTATCTTTTCCTTCTTCTACCTGCCATATCCTCTCCACTGAGTACCCCCTCTCTGCACATGTAACATTCAAACTTCCATTTGTGTCCTCTAAAATCACACATTCATGGTTATTTTGTTCTGTTTTTCAAGAGCATATTTACAAGGAGATCCTGTCCTTCAGTCCCATTGCACGGAAGGACTCAAAGAAGCAAAGTGGGATGTCATTGTAGTGACCAGAGCGGCTGTGGCTGGGATTCACTTCTCCTGGATGCCAGATTGGATTCACTCCACGCTGCCTTGCTGGTGGCCATCACTTGGCCTGTGGGACTTCTCTGTGTGCCAACACATGGATGACACCGTGCTGTGGGCTTTGGACTTTGTTCTACTAAAGGGTGAAGCACCCTAAACAATTATCAACACAAAAGATAAATATATTCTCATTGAAACTTTAAGTGGGACAATTTTACCTGGTGTTTTTTGGTAATTTTTTTTTTCATATTCATCCACCGGAGAGAGCAGGGGCTTCACTGATCCCTTCTCAACAGTTTTTCCAAGCACAGGTTTTAGTATATTAATGATGTATAAGGTGAAGAAAAAGGTAAAATTGTCTGGGAAGTGAGTCTCAAGCAAAATAATCCAAAGTAGTGAAATTTGGCATAACAAGACTTTATCCAATCTAACTCTGAGTGCGTCCCCTTTCCCTGAACTGTCAAAGAGCATCCAGCACAATGAGGTTGCCAAAACGGTGTTGGCTCCAGGACACAATGGGAATCCAGTCAATCGTGGGGTCCGTCTGTGTTCGGAGCAGCTCCAAACTCTTGCTATGCACAGAGCCCCCTGCTAGGGTGCTTCCCCCTCCCATCCGCCGCTGCGTCCTCTCTTTTTGCTCTGCTTATTTCAGCCCCTGGGTTTTTATCAGTGCTGTGTCCTCCTTCCTGCAAACACACCCTGGGAATTCAAGGGCACTTTCCCACACTGATAGAGTGGGTATCTGAAGGAGCAGGGTTATCATCAAACCATCCTGCTGCCCTTTCTTCTCAGCCTGGTTTCCCCAACCGTTCTCTCTTCACCACCCTTATCTCTCTCTGAGCACCTTCTCCCTGGAGTCCCTCTGCCTGCTCCAGGCTCCTTTATCTCTCAGCAGGGCTGGTGTTTCCTTACACACCCCTTATATCCTCATTCCTTCTGCTCTGCATGATCAGTTAAACCAGGGATCCTCTGCTTCAGGTCCTCTTTAAGGGCTGCTCGCTCCTCAGTATGAACAGACATTTAAACTGATCGTTTGGAAAATAGTCAATTTTTAGTCCTAAGGCTCAGCTCTCAAAGTAACTAAAAAAAGTTCATATATAGGAGAAAAAAAAGCAGAAAAGTATGTTGCATGAACAATCAAGCATTAGCAGAAAGAGGAACACAATAATACAACTCGGTGAGTACAGAAAATAAGTTCAGATATCTTAGTTTCTTGGTATCAGATTAGCTCCTTCATTTGGCATCATTAGAAATTGAAGAAATCTAAGATAATCTTATTAAACAGAATATCTCACAAAACCTACTACAGGCTAGAAAACATCCCTGTGAGTAAGAGCTTCACAGATTCCCTTTACTGCGCTTCCATTGAGGTTTTGCATTTCTTATTTGTCTATGCATATTTTAATTCATTCACTTATTTTGTGAGTAGTTCTTGGTACGGACAAGAAATTGCCTTGGACACTCAGAGTCCCTGTGGGTGATGGGGTGCGACTGTGGCATTCGAATGGGGAAAGCACACGTGTCCCCAGCCAGCTGCACCCAGCCCTGCTGGTTTTTTAGTAGATGTAGAATTTTATGTGAGCTGAAAAACACCACAATAATCTCTTTTTTGCTCCTGGATGTGGACAAGAAAAAATGTAGGACACTGTGAGAAAATGCTTATTCAACTTGCCTTGGTTTAACTGCTTTGGAAAGGTGTTCAGATAGCAATGTGATAAGAAGGGCTCGATGTGTAAACAGAGGGAGGTTGTTTTATGAACCCAGACCAAGCAGCCATCTGGATCCTCCCTCCGGGGAAAGTTTGTTCCATCTTTTAGTTCTACAATATGCTAATTGCTTCATTCAAATTTAAAAGTATGTTTTGATCTTTAATTTGATGTACTGGAGATATACTGATAGCATCTGAAGCCTGGCAGTTTTTGATGCATTTGCGTTGTGTCCCAAGCCACCACTCGAGTACATGGGTGTTTGCTATAAATGTTATTACTATTAGAACAGAGGAGAGATGAAAAATAATTACAAGAACAAAATAAGCGAATAGGATCTGAAAGTGACTGTGGTGTTATTACAACTGTCTGCAGGTTCTTACCTTGGTGAATTTGGGTCTCATAGGAGCACCTAAATATTCATGCTTAGAGTAAACCAAGTGTAACTTATCCCCAGGGTGGGATACTTCAGGATAACAAGGGTGGAAGAGCAGGGTTTGGGGGAGTAAGGGGACTTCAAAGTAGTTTCAGAGTCTGATACTTTTTTAATGTAAATTCCTGGCTCGCTTTCTAATTTATCTTGATGCTCTTGCAGACAATATTTCTAATTAGTCCTTTTGAAATACATCCCATGTGCGCTTGTGCGGCTACAAAACTGCTTGGTCTTGACCACTGGTATCTGGGGGGATGTCCAGGAGACTGGACACTATTTTTTTTGAGATTTTTTTTTTTTTCCCCTTTCTCCTCTATGCTTGGAAGCTCTCATTGTCCATATGCTAAACAGTTAATTGCCAGAGTTTCCTAAGTACAATGGGGTCTTTGGGGGCTATTTATTCCCTCTCTGCAGTGCTACAGAATGGATTTTTTTTTCCTCTGACAGGTATTTATTTATTTCTACTCAAAAAATGAATGAGTACACTTTACTCAAAAAAATCTTTAAATATGTATTAGGACACCCCACAACCTGTCACATATTCCCTTAAACACCACTTTGGTTAATAATTATAGTCTTGGCAATGCTAATTTCTAACCCAAAATTTATAGAGGTACTTACAAAAAAAGACACTATTTTCTGCTGGTTATACACTGAGCAGGATCTATGTGCAAGCCATCTCTAAAGAGTGATTCTCTAATCAGGCATCTACCTGCAGCATTGCTAATGGATGGAAATTGTTAGTTGTCTTGAATGGACTCTAAAACACCTCTGGATAGTTTATATGTCCTTACATATTAATGTTAGTGCAGAGGAAAGCCTGAGCAGTAATGGAGCTCCGATTCCTGTGGATTCAATACCTCCTGCTCAGGCTTGTGCAACAGTCCCTTTTGCAGAGGTGTTCAAGGAGGCTGTCAAGTATGAGGCTCACCAGCAGTAACACAGGTTTGTCAGATGTAAAATGATGTAAAAAGTATGCACATGACTATAGATCTCTAAATTACTCTATCTCTCCATCTCTAAATTACTGCAATTGCAGCCCAAATCCTTTCCTGCACATTGATGGCAATGCACAGACCCACCTTGTAATCCTGAGGTGTGACCGCAGCTCATGCAAATGTATCTGAACCGGCTTTAAGCTACTGAGCTTGCTATTAATAGCACGGTCTGTAAAGCAGCAAGGAGCTCAGCACAAGCAAGCCTAAATCTTTATTCAGGATCTTCAGAATTTTTTTTCAGCCTGTGCTGAATCTGGTGTATCTGCGGATCCATGGCTTATTGGTACAGTCACTATATAGTTCAGTGCTTGGCAAGTATGGCTGTTAGTTGTGATAACACCACTGGACTGGAGCTTAAATATCTTAGTTGGCATCTTCTGCCCTAATGCAGTCAGTTGGGTTCAGCTGGTCATTCCAAAGTCCATCCCAAGGGACATGTGCCATGAGACGAGTGTCTTCTCTGAGCAAGAGCTCAGAGTGCGCAGTCCCCAGGGCTACAGGAAAGTACTTATTGAGGTGTATGAGCTCCATAATACACGCAATGTTTCTCAACTCTCCACCCCTTCTGTATCCGAGTCATTTTGAGTTGGTTTACCCAGGACCTATGCTTTCAGTACTAATTTCCTTCTTTGCCTTAAGTGATAACTGGGTTTGCTGTACAGACCTCAAATAAGGGAAAACTGCCATTATCAGAATTTTCTGAGCTGTCACCTCTACTGGGAACTGGACAGAGTGATGCAGTGTTTCTTGGCTGTTTCTCTGTTGCAGCCCATGCCACGTAGTGCTTGGGATAACCCCCCAGAGACTGCAGCTTTGTGATACGATGGTGTTGATGCTACCTTGCTGTTGCCGCACAGATGCTCCACACGTGCGGTTTTTCTTGGCTCATATCTTTCTGGGCCATGTACTCTGCTCTTAGATAAGGACAGTGAACATAGAATCATTGTGATGTTCCCTCAATTCCCTTGAAATTCAAGATTTTTGTTACAAAGTACTGCAAAAAGGGGAGCTGGAGGTGTCTTGCTGACTATGTCTTGAAGACCCCCATCTTGATGAGAGTAAGGGACTATCCTTTCTTCTTTGTAAGTGTGACACAACCTGCATTTACCTCCAGCGGTGAAAGGGAGAACTTCCAGCTGCATCGGTCAAACAGCAGTTGAAATCTTGTCCTTTTGAACCTGGCCTCTGACTTGGCTGCTGTGTCTGCTGTGTAATCTTTAACAGAGGTCAGAGCTCTGTGCAGCTGCTATAAACATCTTGAAGAGGTGTAGATGTTTAAAGCTGCCTATGCCCTGGTAAAAAGAGGCTTGGTGCTTAACAGCAGAGGGACAGTGTCCAGGTGAGTGTGTGCCATTGCCCAGGGAGATATTTCAGATGGGTGAGACAAGCTGCCCTCCTGACTATAGGCAGAGAAGAAAAATTGAGTAAATCTATGGAGACTTTTGGAGTACAAAGTTTTCTTTCAAAAAGTCATCTGTTAAGGTGAAGAACCTGTTTAGACAGAACTCATAAACCACTTTAAATGGGAATTTAGGGTGTGATTCCTTAATCAGCTGGCCCCTCCTCAAAAGGGGATAGGCAGACCTGAAGAGGATTGAAGTTTGATGGCTCTCTGTAACGGCCGAGGGAGAAAACAGCTTTGTGATAAAGTAACGTACTAAGCAGTGGTAGTTGAAAAGGAGCCTCCTTAGCTTTAGAGAATAACTTGAGATGCCCTTTGGGAATTGTGTCTAACCAGAGGATGAACATGAAAGAGACACTGGGGAGGTTAAATACAAATGGGTGTGAGAAGAACAAGCATGAACACAACAAGTAAACAGATTTTGCTGTCAGGGAGCGAATATTAGTCTCACTTGTTTCAGAGGTAGCATGCAGAAAAGTCTCTTCAGTGTCAGCATTCTGCTGAACATACTTCCAGAAAACATTTCCTGTTTCAGGGCCTGGGTTTCTCCATAGGTTTTCTCTTTTGTGAGCTTACAATGCTCTGAATGCTCTGAAATTGCGAGAGCAATCTCAACAGCTGGTGTGTGGGCTCCATGCTCTGGTTTCATTCATTCACCCACCGACCCTTCAGCACACTGTCCAAAAGCCAAACACTATTTCTTGTGCAACTCCCAATATCCTGACAAATGTGGGGAGCTGGTGCTTTGCAAGGTATGCACGTATTTGGTTTTCATGGTATGTACCAGCCAAGAACTCAGATAAGCAGGAAGTGTAGTAGGTTGGTAATGAAAGGCAGTGTCTGTTTACAAAGACCAACTGTCCCAGTGCTTGTATGGCATCCGATGACATGTTTCAATGAAGAGGAATCCGCTACTTGAAGGAAAAAACCTAAACATATTCACATTTCATGAAAGGAGTTTGAAACACACCTACGTGCCAGAGCTGGTGACTCAGACCAAGGTTTGAAACAGCACAAGAATCAGAGGGTGTGAGTGACCCTGACAGACAGTGTGCCTGTGAGATGACCCATGCTGACACAGAATTGATGTACATCCCTTTCGTTAGGAATTTTCCCCCTTGAGTAGTTTTCATACTCAAAAATACAAAACTGAGTGAGAAAAGTCACTCAGCCATTAAGTGAACATCCCAAATTCCATAGATAAGGCCAGTGAGAAATATGTGTGCCATTTATATTAAGGATGTATGATAAAAACTTATATGGATAGAATTTTCATGCCTACCTCACATAACATACAGCTGTTCATCTTGAAATACTATTCATTAGTTATTCCTGCATTCATTTCTGAGTTTATTATCTCTTTTTCATTTGGAAAGTGAAACCATCATCAACAAACTTTCTGTGTAAGTTTTGACAGCTAATTAGGTCTGTGAAGTTGCAACTTTATGGGATGTATTAGGTATTTTGAGATGTAAGTGGGAAAGAACAAGCAGATGAAGCAATGATTTATTTATTAATACATATCACAAAATTATCAGAATTTTTAAACAGAGACACAATATTTGCCACATTTTGGACACCACCTAGAAACCTTCCAGTGCAGAGCTTTGAAAATACGCACAGCCTCTTAGAAAACCACATGCTTGTTTTATATGATAGAGAAAATAAAAAGAATGTTTTGCTATTTAACCTTTTCACATTCTAACCATATTCACATTCTAGCAGACTAGACAAATAATTTTTAAGTATGTGATAAGGGGAGAGAAGAAAAACATAAAATTATAAACACATCTGGGACCTCTAGTGAGATACTTTATGAAGGATAGTAATACCTTGCCATATTTTCAACCAGGGAAAGCGTTCCTAATCCTCTGCAGTTTCCCATATCTTGGGTCAGCGGAGTGTTGGCTGGAAACATGATTATGGCTCTTTTTCCAGCTAAGAGAAACAAGACATGAAAGAGATTGAATGAAAACCCAAAATTGCCGATACCAGTTCATTTTTCCCCCAAATGACTGACTGCTCGCTGCACTAATTGCAGTTACGTTCAAGTCCGTCAGCATTACCACACTGGGAAAATGTCCGAGTTTCCAGGTGAATGTGGTTTATGGGATGTTTTGTCTCATTTCTCTCTATAAGGCTATTTTCTGAGCACATGGGTTTATATAGCTTTTAATGCAATGTGCAGCTGGTGCAGCTTCACAACTGATTCAGTCAGCACTTTGGCTGATTGATAACTCCTTTTTTTGTTGGATTGCATTCTATTAAATAATACTGAAAGGTTAGTATATATCTTCAACCTTCATTGATTTTTCTGTTAAATGAGAGTTAACTCCTTTTAGCTGAGTTTCATTGGAAAAATAAAGTCTTTTCCCAGATCTGTCTTCAGAATGCTTCACCTGAAAAAAGGTTTTAAAACTAAGATTTGCATGTTAAGATTAAAAAAAGAACACCATCAAAGAGATAGCGTGGATGCTCCTGTCACCTTTCTGGAGTTAGTGAGACCGAACAGGGTTTTTTATATATATATATATATATGTGTGTATATATGTGTGTGTGTGTGTGTATATATACTCCACGCAAAATTAGGGTCTTGGTGCAGTAGAGCACTTGCAAATGGAGCTGAAATAAATGGCAGCTGAAACTAATCACTTTGAGATACCCAGCTTTTAACCTTGAGTGCTGCATGGGTCCTTTTTTAGCAATTGCATTCATTTCAACAATTCTGAAGAAAATGCGCACAGAACAAACAGCTGAAGCCGCGCTACAAATATGACTCATGTCTGAGGCTTAATGAATCAACAAAAAAAAAGTCAGTTCTCAATTCCAAATAATTTTCTCCCCTTTCTAAGCATGTTTTATGTACTGCAGTAAGGATGAAAAAAATTAAAATATGATTGAAAGTGCCCAGCTCTGTTTGAGCTGTCTTGACTGCTGCTTTCATTTGAAGCTATATTGCTGGTTTTGAACTTGCACCCTTTAAAAACTGAGAGCAAAGAAATTGAGTTAAGTTGTGCCTCTGGGATTTGAGATAACATCAGAACATTGTTGTTGTTTTTTTGTGGTTTGTTTTTTTTCAAATAACACATTAATTCCACAGCTCTATTATAAAACTAAATGATGGATAACTTGTTTTGATGTTGTAACACATGGTCCCCAGTCTTCGGAGATGTCTGTACATTGCTTTGTGCACGAGTCATTCTGCTGAACTTAACGGGGCCATTCACATGCTTGACACTAAGCATATATGCAAAGCTTTGCAAGACTGGAACCTAATGTGATTATAATAAGCCAATTCCAGTGTGAATCTAAGAGTACAAAGTTTCAAAATGGAGATCAAAATGAAAGAGTTTGCAAAAGTTTGGCATATTAAAAAAAAAAAAAAAGACACCAAACATGCTACAAAAAAAATGCAAGTAAAACCTGCAGTTAAAATGAGATAGTGGAGTTGCTCATTGAAATTTTATTTACTGTTTAACTGCATTCTGAACACTCAAAAGCAGAAAGACCTATAGATTTTTTTTATCCCTCATGGGTAGGACCATGCTGTTGTGTTCTTCTAGGGTCAGGTGAGATCTATGTAAATCAGTGAGAGTATTGGGACTTTGGTTCTAAATCTTGGATACATTATTTTTCACGCAGGATGAGAACAGAATAGATTATTATTTGAGTTCTGATGTGTTAACAGTAGGTGCTTTAAAAAGTGGAAAGTACTTTGAGATTGATATGTAAGACTGTTCAGCATTAAGCAACACGTTTTCCCATGCTTTTAAGGCTTCAACAAGCTCTGGTCCTACCAGAGTGCTTTGTAAAAAAGACTTGTCACAGACTGGCTAACATACGTTCAGAGACAAAAGATCTATAGTTGGACTGTAAATGAGGGAAAATAGCATTCATTTTTTCCTTGGGAAAAAAATTTGGTTAATTCTGTAAATTCAGATGGTAATATTATGCAATGCTCTGCATCATCTGAGTGGGAGATGGAGCGTACGTATGCCCAAGTATGTAGCACGCTCTATAAAAAATAAGTGTAGGAGCCTCTGCAGTTCTTATCTCACCGCTTATCTCAGTTGCAAACATAACTTCTTCCTTGCTCATTCCTCTCAGTTCCTCTCTCGCTGTCCACCTCCGCACGTGAGGAGGCCATCTGGACCTGACGTATCGGACTGGAAAATAAATACACGCTCGTATTATTCCCATCGTTTGCTTGGTGTTGCTTGTTATGGCTAAGGGTGGCAGAGACAAGGCTACAGCCTCTCTGGGGGTGCAGCTGGGTCAGACTTGGGTGCCTGGTGATGCACCTGCACATTTTGGGGTCCTCCTGCAAAAATAGCAGGTGCAGGATGAAGGCACCCCAGTGAGCCTGGGGCAATAATCCGTGTCCATCTCCAGTGGCCTGGGGGCTCCCGGGGGGGCAAAGCACCGACAAGGAAGGGACCCCCAAGGCTGCAGCCAAGCCCCTAATCCGGGGAAGGGGGTGGGGGACCGTCCCCCTCGGCTGCCGGGACAGGAGTAAGGGGGCTGAAGGCCTCGGTTCCGCGAACACCCGCTCCTCGCCGGGCACGGAGGGGGGGTAAGCGTGCGACAGAG
>VZRW01000873.1:487501-508618 GCA_013398125.1 Aegotheles bennettii | reverse complement strand
TTCGCGCTGCTCGTAGGGGCCCCGCCCACCTTCTCCCACGCTATTGGCCGAGGCGGGGCCGAGCGCACCCTGCTTTATACCCGCAGTGCCTTGCTTTGCTATTGGCGGTGGAGCTGGGATGGACGGCGGCGACAGCCAATAGCCTCGCGGTGCTGCCGGTGCGCTCTCGCGCTCGCGCTCCGGCTCCTCTCCCCTCGGGGGCTGCTCTCGCTCCCCGGGGAGCCGCGGGCCCGCCTGGGCAGGGCCCGGGGCTGAGGACCGGCGGAGCTGATCGCACGACCCCGCTGCGCCTTCTCCCTCGGGGGTGGCTTTATTTTTGTGCGGGTCCCTGCTGTCTCTTGGCCCAGATCACTGACTGCTGCTGGGGCTCCCTGCAGGGATCCTGTGGCCCTCGCTGCACCGGGGAGCCCCTCAGAGGAGCTCCTGGGTGGCACCGGACACAGCTCATGGCGTGTCATGGCTCCCTCAGAGCGCTGCAGAGGCCGGGCACAGCTCATGGCATTCCCTACCTGCTGCTGAGGCCAGACTTTACCTTAAACTTCATCCGCAGCCTGACAACATGTCTTGCACCCTCCCTGCTCTGGAGGGAGCTCCCCTCCTGCAGCGTGGTGCGTGTCCCACCAGCTCAGCTCCGTTACAGAAATAGCAGGGGGTCGATCAAGATCTCCGCGTGTGCTGAGGCGGGTGCTGGCTTGGCGGCTCTCCACGACTTCTGCTGAGCACTTCATTGTGGGCATCTGCATGGGCACAAGGAGTGTAAACCCTCAGGAAGTCCGTGGGGTGGAATATGGGCCTGTGGCAAGCACGGACATGGCAGGAACATGGAATGACATCTTTGAGGGTGGCAGGAGCTTTGTCTGGAATTTTTGGTTGGCAGAAGAAAGGTGGGAAAGGACCTGTGGCTGTTCCAAGCAGTTTCTTTCCCCTGGTGTCCATTGCCTTTATTTTATGGATGTGTTTCACTGCCTCCCTCCTTCGCCCTCAGGTCACCGGCCTCTCTGTTCTGCTCCCCCTTGATGGGCATCTCCTTCACATCAGGAGCCGACTCTCAAATAATTATCTGGGTTGCTGATTAGCAGTTTGTGAGGGTAGAGCTGGCTTGGGCTTTTAGTTAAGGCTCTGTGCAAATCCCATTGCACTGTTCTTGGTGCAGTCCAGAAGCTGTCTTGCTGTTTTCCTGCTTGTACCTCTGCAGACCCTCCATGCAGAACCTGCTCAGGTGCCTGGGCACAGATAGTGGCTCCAGAGGAGCTAACACTGAGCCAAAGCTAGTAAGTCCACCTGGATCCATGCTGTTCTCATGCTCATTCCCGTTTGCTTCCTCATGGATCCCACTGGGAGGCAGAAGGGATGCACATCTAGCACCTGCTGCATTGCTCAGTTCATCCTCTGGTTCTGTTTGGGCTTTTGTGACCCATTTTACATGCTGGGAAGGACACAGTCTGTTCGGTGCACATGGTTTGGAGAGCGGTCTGAGGAACAGCGGCATCTGCAAGAGGAGGGAAGACAAAGCTAGAATATGATTTTCCATTATGGAACTTTTTGCATCCGCAATGAGGGAGCAGTGGTAGTTTTCTCATCTGGAGCTCGGTAACAGAAGAAATGGGAACTGGTTTCACAGGACAGGAACAGGGCTTTCCTTTTCATCTGGAAAACATCCAGCATGTTTTGTGTGCTATTGAGGCTATAAAAGAAAAGCCACAGGTGAAAGAACAGAGGAGAACTCCTTGGCTTGTGTGAACTTCTTATGTGAACAGTGCAAGCAGATGTGCTAAGTGCTGTTGGAATTTTGGGGGATCTGTGTGGTTTGCTGAGCTGAATGCACAGCAGACTGTTCAGATGCTATGTTGTAAAATATGTTTCAGCTCTTCTCCTCCAGTGTTACAGGGGTACACACATCTGGCCTCCAAACGGAGAAGGTTGGAGGGTGCTGTGCATTGCTGTGATACACAGTGCAAGGAGTGGTTGATATATCCATTATGTGCTTGTATGTAAGAAGGTGAAGAGGCCTCAGCAAGCCTAGAGTCTCTGGTAGAAGTCTAGAGTCTCTGGTAGAAGTGCTCTGGTGCTAGAGTCTCTGGTAGAAGTGTTGCTCAGTTGCAACACAGAGTGAGTTTTTGAATCTGTGCTGCTCCTTCCTTGTCTCCTTGGCTTACACAGTCCTCTGTCCTGTCTTGTTACAGGGTCTCTGGACCACAGCGATGAGGAAGCCTCGGAGGAGGTCTCGGCAGAACTTGGAGAGCAGGCGTTCTCCCTCGCCCTACAGCCTCAAGTGCTCACCGACTCGGGAGACCCTGACCTACGCTCAGGCCCAGAGGATTGTGGAGGTAGACATCGACGGGCGGCTTCATCGGATCAGCATCTATGATCCCTTAAAAATCATCACGGAGGATGAGCTGACTGCCCAGGACATCACAGAGTGCAACAGCAATAAGGAAAACAGCGAGCAGCCCCTCTTCCCTTCTAAATCTAAGAAAACACCTTCCAAGGGTAAGAAGAAGGAGTCCTGCTCCAAACATGTGCCGGGGACATCTTTACACTTACCGCAGCCCAACTTCTGTGTGGTGGACTCCTTCAGCCAGTCAGATGCCCCTCCTCTCCCTGCCGCCTACTACCGGTACATCGAAAAGCCTCCTGAGGACCTCGATGTAGAGGTGGAGTATGACATGGATGAGGAGGATCTGGCATGGCTGGAAATGGTCAATGAGAAGAGAAGGGACGATGGTTACGGGGCAGTTTCTGCTGACACTTTTGAGCTGCTGGTGGACCGGTTGGAAAAGGAGTCGTACCTTGAGAGCCGCAACAGCGGGGCTCAGCAGTCTCTCATCGATGAGGATGCCTTCTGCTGCGTCTGCATGGACGATGAGTGTCACAACAGCAATGTCATCCTGTTCTGCGATATCTGCAATCTGGCTGTGCATCAGGAGTGTTACGGCGTGCCCTATATCCCTGAGGGGCAGTGGCTTTGCCGCTGCTGCTTACAGTCCCCTTCTCGCCCTGTGGATTGTGTCCTTTGCCCGAACAAAGGTGGAGCCTTCAAGCAGACCAGTGATGGCCGCTGGGCTCATGTGGTTTGTGCCATCTGGATCCCAGAAGTCTGCTTTGCAAACACTGTGTTCCTGGAGCCCATTGAAGGGATAAATAACATCCCCCCGGCTCGGTGGAAGCTCATGTGCTATATCTGCAAGCAGAAAGGCATGGGAGCTGCTATCCAATGCCACAAGGTGAACTGTTACACTGCCTTCCATGTCACTTGTGCCCAGCGGGCTGGTCTCTTCATGAAGATTGAACCCATGAGGGAGACCAGCATCAATGGTACGACGTTCACCGTGCGCAAGACTGCCTATTGCGAGACTCATTCCCCACCTGGGACAGTAAAAAAAGGGTCTCCAGCTGCCAGCGGTGAGGGGCAAAAGAACACTGTGAAGGAGGAGGGAGAGGAGGAAGCCAGTTCTGGCCCTCCCAAAGGATCTCTGAAAAAGAACCAAGTGAAATTGAAACGGAAGATCAAAAAGGAGCCTGGTGATGTGACCAACGGGCGTTCGTCTGTGCCTATGGTGACAATTGCACAAATCCCCTCTTACAGGTGAGTGTTGCAGGTGGGTGGGGAGGAGCTGGACAGGGTCTGTTCTGAGGGCTCAGTCCTTCTTGTTGACCTTGGCAACACCAAATCTTCAGTCAGGACATATCAATAACTATGTTCAAAGTGTGCTCTACAAATCATTCCTGACCAGCGTTCTTCCACAGGAGTGTCACTGGCACGTTGCAGTTTCCCTGCTTTGCCGAGCAGCCGTCCCAGACTGTGTAACACAGAACCCATGGTGGTCCCTAGAAGGCAAGCACCCATCTAGTCTCTGAATTTACACAGATGGCTGTGAAGGTGTTTTTAAAATACTTAGAGTTGGCAGGCAGATAGAAGTCATCCTGCTGTTAAATTCTTTTTTAATCCCCACATTTCGTAGTTTCTTAATTCCTCCTTTTATTGCAGAGCATGTCAAACTTGTCAGTGTTGCAAGCAGCTTTGAGTTCCATGTATTTTTTTCTCCCTGCTCCCTCTCATGCAGAACTGGGTAATGCTGAATTTGCGTTTGGTGCTTGAGGAAGTGTGGTGATGTGATGCCAGTATTTTAACAGATAAGCTTTGGACAACTGCTGATAAGGCACCATGTATAATCTAACAAATGGTTTGGAAAGGTTGGAATAGGTGCTATATTATCCTTGGAATCCTGTCACATTAATTTCCCAGACTTTGGTTTTATAGTATCAGACTTGAATGACCCCCAGGAATGTTCTTAATACTGAAAGTAGTTTTGAAATCAAGAGTGGAAGCCGAGCTGGCGATTGTGTGCTTTAGCTGTGTTTGGGCAAGTGCTTGGTGAGAGCCTCCAGCCCAGCTGCTACTAAAATAGGGATATATTGTGAAAAGTAGGCATGCGCGTCTTCACGGTGGGGAGATCCCAGTTCGTACCAGTTGCATGTGGAGTTCAGAGCATGCATTGACACAACACAGCAAAGGTTTGTTGGGAAACCTCGTGGTTATAGTCTGGGTCTGCAGAGTCACGCTTGCTTTGCAGTTGGCTCCGTGACACCTCTTTGCTTCCTTCAGGCTGAACAAAATCTGCAGCGGCCTCTCCCTCCAGAGGAAGAACCAGTTCATGCAGAGGCTTCACAACTACTGGCTGCTGAAGCGACAGGCGAGGAATGGGGTGCCCCTGATCCGGCGCCTGCACTCACATCTCCAGTCCCAGAGGAATGCCGAGCAGGTACCGGTCCCCAGCTGAACCTGTGTGAGAGGACAGGGAGCTGCATGCCAGAGGCAGACGCGCTTAATGCATGACTGGGAAGGGGAGTGAGGGTAGAAGGATCAGAGGGTGACCTGATTGAAGTCTCTTTTGGTCTCCATTTGACATGCTCGTGCCTGAAGAGCTGAGTTAGAGTGTCAGTGGAATGTCCTTTGTGCCACTAGAATTGGTGGTGATGAGGCAACAGGTAAGAGTTTTCCCCCTGAGTCAGGAGACCCAGGATTGTGCAAGGGTGTGATGGGTCCTTGATGGCCTGATGTCTTAAATGAATCATAAAACCACATTCCTCACGAGCGATTAAAGATCCCCTCCTCAGGAAAATGGGTGTTAGCTCCAGAGTCCTGGCCAAATTCCAGTTTGGGTCATTCTTCCTGCAGCTTCAATTTCTGACCCTCCCATGCACATTCATATGGAAGTTTAGACATAATCATCAGCTCTGGACTCTTTTGCTTCCTCCTCTGAGTTGACGTCCAGAGTCACTTGATCTCGATGCTGTTAAACAGCACTGAGCTTGGCATGAGAAGTGGTTGGGGAAGTAATGAAGCAGTTGGGCGTAGCCCTCTAATGTAGCCTGTCCGCAGGCCTTGTGCACGTTGTGCACATATATTTTTAGTGTAGTTGGAGGAATTTATAGTCTATTGGTTTACATGAAAGCTGCTCTGGGTGATTAATACAAAAAATATTTCCCCCTCATCAGTCTGGAGCTTGGGGAAGTGCAGCATTTCCTCAGTGTATTAAGTTGAGAGTTTACCGTAAGTAAGTTCTTAAAAGCAAATATCTTATGAATATAAACCATCAAGATCTTGTGAAGCAATTGTGCTCTAGTGGCAATCATGTGAAAATATCTGCGCTTCAGCTGTCTCCTCAAAACTGTTTGAAAAGCTGCAGATCGAGGAGAGGAAGGATAATCACATTGCAAAGCCACTGAACTGTGTCTTGGAAGGTGTGAGTTCATCTCCCAGCCTTGGCTGTTCCTTTGTGTTTTGGTGAACCTCTTTCCATGGCTCTACAGTAGTTACAAAGAGGATAAGAATAGCTCTTTTCTCCTGTGATTCTGCTCGCCTTGCCTTTATACTGTAAACACTTTGGGCTGCCTCTTCGATGCACAGCAGCCAGTAGAAAGCATTTCCAGCTTCTGTAATGAACTTGGATATAAAAGCAGGGAGGGTGTAAATGAGCATGCATTGAAGCATGTTCCTGGAGCGTAGCTGCAGTGTGATTTAGGTCTAATTTCACTGATAACATAAAATCCAGAAAGGCTGATGTTGTGTTTGTTCAACAGCGGAATGCTGGAGGAAGGAGGGGACGCGGTCTGAACAAGAGACAAGTAGACAGGAGGAAGACTATGAGAGCAATTCACAGGGGACGCCTAGAAAGAGAAAGAAACGCAGGAAGCCAGTCATGGTTTTCACCTCACTCCACTGTTATGTCTTACAGAAGGAGCAGGATGAGAAGACCAGTGCGGTGAAGGAAGAGCTGAAGTACTGGCAAAAACTGCGGCATGACTTGGAGCGGGCACGTCTGCTCATTGAGCTGATCCGTAAGAGGGAAAAACTCAAACGGGAGCAGGTGGGTAGTTTTGGCTGTCAGGTTGCTGCACTTAGCTGTGGTCCCATGCAAGCACTCTGTGCTACAGGGGGCAGAGGAGGAACTCGACAGTTTTTCCTGAGCCTTTTCCTCTTTTCATGGTGTCTGGCTCTTGGACATGCAGAGCAGCCATCTCTCCCTGTGTCAGTTACAGGCTCATGCTGCTCAGCCTCTGCCCTCAGAGCTGGCGCAGGGCTGCAGAGTGCTGGGAAAATGTATATGCATAACTAACAGTGGGGTTGATTCCTGACCTGCAGCACCTCTTTGATTTTGGGGCATGGACCAGGTGTTTTGCAAAGTAGAAGTTTGGTCTTCTTTAATTTTATTCCAGGAGTTTGGTAACACCTGCTACAGATGTGATTGTGGTTGTCACTCCAATTGTGATTGTCTCAATCACAACTCTGCTCTGCATTTCGAAGGCTGAAAATTCCTGTGTTTTGCCCTCTAAGTACCTTTTTGAGAAGATGCAATTTCACGATGGAAACCATTTACTGATTTCCACTTTGATCTGCATACAGTTCTTCGAAGTTGCCCTGTTACTTCTCATGCTTGCCAGCTTTGCCTGTTGAGGGCCTTTACTTGCCATACCTGGTGAGATGGTGCAGCCATGGCTGTGCTCTCTGGCACGAAGATCTTCAAGGACAGCTTCCTGACAGACTTGCCCTGCGCAGGGTGAGCCTCAGGCGTTGCCTGGGTGCTCTCAGGCTGTCTGCAGGGACCCAGGCAGCGGGGAAGCAGCATCCTCTGTGATCACAGCCCCTCTCAAGCTATTTTTTTTGTGGCCAGAAACTGCCCACAGCTTTTCTGGAGTTTTTTTTATGCCAGTGCTGGTTCATTTGCTGCGTTGTCCCTGATTTGCAGCAGTAGCTCAGTCGTCCTGCTTACAGTGTGGACATATTTTAGGTAGGAGGATGGAAAAAAAAATCACTCTTCGGCTTTGTGTCTGTTTACTTTCAGTATCTTGATATATCCATATCACAGTTGGCTAAATCCATAAAAGCTTGTTAAAAAGCAGTGTGTTTTATAAAAGGATAAGAGTATACCTAGCTGGAGCTCTATCCCAGCCCAGCTTTCAGCTGTGTGGAGAAGGACGCTCCAGAGCCCTCAGTCCTTGTTCAGTCTTTCCTGTTTTGAGGGAAGAGTGTGGTCTTTAAATCGATCTTCATTCATCCTCTTACTGATGCTGTCTTGTTGCTGAGCACATCAGCTACAGTTTGCTGTGTGTAAATAGTCTTGCTTTCCTTTGCTACTGATTTAATGACATAATGTGGGATTATAAGATCAAAAAAATTGAAATATTAAAGGAGAAATAAATTCTTCTATCCTGTTCCAGTCTTCTTTGAATGGAGTTCAGTGCAAGAGATCAGGCTGGTGCTACAAGTTGTTTGCTTGAAATCAAGCAGTGTTGGAGACATCAGAAAGGATGTAAGAAGCTATATTAGGAATTTGCAAACATCTTGTTTGGCTTCTGCCTTGAAGTGTGAGAGCTAATGTCTGAAACTTTGTTTATGCTCCCTAGTCTAATTATGGATGTTGTTGTTTGTGTAAACGCCTACGGACTTTTAACTTTTGTATAATGTTGCTAATTGACGTAATAATATCTTGATGCAGAGAGTTCTACAGGAGAATTTACCAAGCATGAAGAGCTTCTTCCTGTTTTCATTTTTAGCTGTATTTTCTTTTAATTTTATGAGGTTTTCTCTTGTTTTGGTTTTCTGAGATTGGATAAACAGGCGTTCCCCATACAAAAGGACTGGATGGTGCAGCTAGACTCTGCAAAGTGCTGTCTGCTGATGTGCATCCTGCACGTGGGGAGCACCAGGTGTTTGCCAGAAATTCTTCAGCGATGAGTCTGCCAGAGCAGTGGTGTGATGACCTGAGATTTCCACTACCAAGTAGAGCTGGGGTGTTGATTCAGGAGAGACTGAAGGGAGACATCACTCACGCGTCCTGTCCTCGATAACTGTGATCATTGCTGTTTTCCTGTTTCCAGGTCAAGGTTCAGCAGGCTGCCATGGAGCTACAGCTGACCCCTTTCAACGTCCTGCTGCGCACAACACTGGACCTGCTGCAGGAGAAGGATGCTGCCCAGATCTTCGCAGAGCCCGTTAACCTGAACGAGGCAAGTTTCTTCCTAGAGGCGTCTAACGGGTTGTAGATGAGGTATTGCTGGGCAGAAGCTCATGTGCTGTCATAACCCTGGAAGCACAAACCACCTTGTCCCAGGATGCTGGTGGACTAAAGAATATCTCAAAGAGGACTCACAATGTGAGTATCCTTCCAGGCCAAAAAGGGGTACTATTTTCTGGAAGCCTCAGCACGTCTCAGACAAGTAAAGTTTTGCAGAGCCAGGATATGTCTGCCTTGACTGGGTGACACAGAAATGAACTGGTGGCCCTGCTCCTTGCCGATGGAAAGGGCTTTAAGAGTGCTTATGATGGATGCGCTCTAGTTGGCTAGTAAATGGTTTTTGTAATTGTACAGGTTTTATATGTTTAGGTTCCAGATTACCTGGAATTCATTTCCAACCCAATGGATTTTTCCACCATGAGGCGGAAGCTGGAGTCCCACCTGTACCGAACATTGGATGAGTTTGAGGAAGACTTTAACCTTATAGTTACCAACTGCATGAGGTATAATGCTAAAGACACGATTTTCCACCGAGCAGCTGTCCGGCTCAGAGACCTTGGAGGAGCGATATTGCGTCATGCACGGCGGCAGGCTGAAAACATCGGCTTTGACACTGATGTGGGGATTCACCTGCCCGAGTCACCCAAAACGGAGGACTTTTACCGCTTTTCTTGGGAGGATGGTGAGTGTTTATTAACCTTTATTTTTCTTCCAGGCATATCGTAACTGTTTTCTGAGTGTGTCACTCATCCTGCATGAAAATCATAACCATCGCTGAGCATACAAGGATTTTCCTATCCATCTATTTACCTAACATATATCTAACCCATTTAGAGCCTCAAAGAGCAGGATTTCAGCTGAGCCAGGCACTCAGAAGTAGGCGCAGCTTAGCTCCAGCTCTCCTAGAACACTTGTGCCTTGGAAGAGCCTTGTAACTGCCTGTGCTGTTTGACTCATGTCACGGCTGTAGTATGGACTTGGTATTTTACAGAACAATGCAAAGGTGGATCTAGGATTTTTGGCTCTGAGGAAAGCTCATACATTTCATTGTACCCATTGGATGCCAGCCAGGAGAATGGCAAAGGTGTTCTGTTCTGGCCAGTTCTGTTCCTGGTCTGATTTTGCCTTTTAATCCGATAATGAAGTAGGTTTCTACCAAGGACTTGGACTGTGAGCTGTCTTGCGTGGCTGCAGACACATACCCTGTTGCCCCTGGGACAGTAATGGGAACTGGAGGGTAGTGCAAGTTAAATCAGCTGTTCTTTATCCAAAGGAAGGAAGTCTGAGCCCCAAGATTAACAATTCCTGAATCCATGAACTAAAGCAATTGGCCCATGAATAGCAGCAGTGGGAATGGGGCACGGCAGTGGTCCCCAAATGATTCTCCAGGAAGCTTTGCTCCTTCACTTCACTGTTACACTCTCTTTTGATACAGTGGATAACATCCTCCTCCCGGAAAACCGGGCTCACCTCTCCTTGGAGGCTCAGCTGAAGGAGCTGCTGGAGAAGCTGGACATGGTGAGCGCCATGCGGTCCAGTGGCGCACGGACGCGACGTATCCGGCTCCTGAGACGGGAGATCAACTCCATTCGGCAGAAGCTGGCCCAGCAGCAGAACAAGACCATGCCCAATGGGGAGTGGGAAGAGGGGCTGGAGAAAGCATTGAGGGAAGGGGACGAGGAAGGGGATGGAGGTGAGAGGTTGCAGCTCTATCTATCCTAGTGCATGTCAGTGGTCAAGACCTGCTGTTTCTCCTGTCCGTGGGCCTAGTGAAAGGTGGGAGTGGCTGGTGGTAGTTTTGGGAATAACTCACGCTAAAATGTTCAAGCAGACTCTTTATTCCTTTAGTAGATGATGCCAAGCCCCCGCAGCCTCCCACTCTGGAGCCCACAGGACCCGCACCCTCCCTCTCAGAGCTAGACTCTCTGCAGGACCCTCCAATGCTCAAACCCATCAGTGAAAGCAAGTCCTTCAATCAGCTGCAGAAAAGGGTGATGTCGGACAGGGAACTCTTTGACAAGAAGGCCCTAGAGCGGGAGAGCCAAGCCTTCCAGCGTCTGCTTAGTGACAACGGCCTGAACGGCCTGGCCTTGCCACTGGCAGAAACCCCTGCCAGTCCCCTCTTCAGTGGTGTGGGCCGACGGACATCTGTCCTTTTTAAAAAAGCCAAGAATGGGATGAAGCTGCAAAGAGGCCTGGACTGCTCCCTGGAGAATGGGGAGGAGCAT
The DNA here is from genome assembly GCA_013398125.1 of Aegotheles bennettii. Lineage (NCBI taxonomy): Eukaryota > Metazoa > Chordata > Aves > Caprimulgiformes > Aegothelidae > Aegotheles > Aegotheles bennettii. Next base: position 497,871 of record VZRW01000873.1, on the reverse strand, counting down.
GGGCAGAGTGGGCAGCTTTCGCCCTCCTGCCCTGATGGGGAACGACAAGCTCGGAAGCGGCCACATAGCAGGACCTGCAGCGAGAGCGATGGAGAGAAGTCATCCAGGCAGGCGGGACAGAGAGGTAATTCACTGGGATTTCTCTTCCTTCTGTTCCCTTGGAAACTTCAAGATGAGGCTGAGGAAGTGGGAATCCTGAGGCCGAGTAAGACATCTGCATCCAGGCTACTCACCTGAGACTCACTTTATGCTTGGGAGAGACAGAGCGCCCATAACCAGAGGTGCCTGGTGAAAGCTTCATCTCTTCCACACATTTCTAAAACAATGCAGACAAGACACGTACCTCTCTTCTCCACTGACTATACATGGAATTTCTGGTAATTTAGCTCTAAACACCTCCATTTTAGACATTTAAAGGTACCAAGATAAAGCCCGGGGAGGTCACAAGTAGCTCTACCCTTTACCAGTCCATAGGGCTGCTGTAAGAGAGAGTTCACCAGCGGGGCGAGGCAGCATGCCCAGCTGCTTGCAAAGCTCTTGAATGGCCTGGCTGGAGACTCCAGGCTCTCCAGTAAGGGCTGAGAAGCATTGGGCTGGGTGCTGCATGGAGCTCTCCTACACCATCCCCAGGCACGTCTCCAGCATTTGCTTCTTCAGAGACAGCCTGATTTTTCATGTATTGGGGGTAGAAATACGTTTCATTAGTCACCTTTTGGTTGCAGCTGAGTCTGGGGAACTCTGCACAGAATTCCTCTCTTTGGTTGAAGTACTCAGCATCTTTGTGGCTGGAAGTCACGAGACAGTGACCTTACCTGAGCTTTGATGGCATCTCCATGTGTTGCTGCTGCTTCTTTGGGCTGACTCCCATTTGTCTCCTTGGCAGGAGTGACCAATGGCTTTGCGAAGCACACAGAAAGTGGCTCTGACTCCGAGTGCAGCTCTGGCCTGGGTGGTGTACTGGCGTTTGAAGCCTGCAGGTAAGTGCCCTGTGCAAAGCTCTTCCCCAGAACACCTGTGTCTGGTTTAATCTGCTTGGTTTTATCGTTTGGCTTCTTTCTCAAAACCAGCCCAAACCTTTACTTACTTTGTATGTTGACCTTAAAGACAAAAAGCTTCTCAGGTTCCAGCCCATCCCTTTAAGCTGTAGGTCCCAAATCAGTGCTTGGTTTTTCAGGCAGATGGGTACCTGCTACACTTCTGTTTCTCAGTTCATCCACATTCTCTCTGCTGATGCACACCTTCTTGCAGTACTTGAGAGCCAAAGCTAGAAAACCCTTGAACTCAAATGTCCCATTCAGGTTGTGTGTGTTCTGATTGGCAGGCTGCGAACTTTTGACCTTGATGGGGGAGATCGTCAAGGTCAGGCAGAAGCAAGACTTCATAAGGTGATATTTTCAGTGCCTTAAACATGTCATTACCCTCTACTCGTCTCTGATGACCCTGAGGGTTATGACCCATCTCTAGAGAATTATGTTCAGACCTTTTATGCTTCCTCCCAATGCATGTGCTCCTGTAATGCTCGCAATGTCAGTTGGGCACTTAAAATCATAGAGCTCCGCTGGCCACTTAAACCTGGACATCTGTGTGCACCCATTCTCGGGACTGAAGCTGCAGTTTAAAACCATTAGCTGTGTAACAAATTATTTTGCAGCAGGGTTGAATCTCGGGATCGTTTTTCAACACTTTGCTATGCAGTGTTCCTAAATGTTAGCTGTCAAAAGAGGTATATAATTTTGCAGTTAGAGTTAAGGTTTGATTAGTGTTTCCATTATAAATCTGTTTGCAGAGGCTTTCGTGCCCATGACAAGGGACAAAGCCCTAGGTTCAGAGGAGCAATTTTGGTGCGAGGGCTTTTCCCTGCGGCAGAGTGATCCCACCTCCACACTTGGATGCTGGGCAGCCCAAGGGAAGTACGTGGCACCCCAGGAAATTATCTCTTAGCACACGCTGAGTCCCTTGGAGGCACCTCCAGCTCCTCTCTGAGATGGGACACCCACCTACTTCTTCATCTCTCCTCTCTTCTCTGGGCTGTGTGCCCACATCTTCAGCTCAGTCATTGCCTCTTCTGTAAGCCGGATACTACCGTGAGCCTCCTGCAGATCTCATGAGAAGCTATTGCAATAAACTAATTGCAATAAACTATCATGAGGTGAGGAACTGCATCAAAAGGAGCAAAAAGGAGAGACCTGGATTCACGCATAGTTGTAGTGTCATTTAAACAAGGGCCCTCGAGTCACGCACAAGTCCTTCATGGGGTGAGGATGCTCTCAGAACGTGACCAGGAGCCAGAAACTCCCTTTCAGACCATGTCTGGGCCTTGTGCCCCCACCATATTTGCCTCCATTTTCCATCTGTAAGTGAGGGAAACAAATCTGAATTCACAGGGGAGCACGGGGACTTGTGTCGTGAAATAGGGGAAAAGAGAAGGGGGAAAGGGGAAACGCCTCTGCAAGGTGGCTGGGGGGAGGCAGAGCCACCTGTTAGAGTCAGTGTTTGCCTGTCCCTGAGTCCCACCAAGGATTTGCACTGAAACAGATGCACAAAGCTGTAAAAACAGTTTATTAAGGCGACAGATATAACAAGTTCAGAATTGCCGTTGATAAATGCACTGACTGCACAAGCACTACTAATTGATGTTAATATTGCTAGCAACAATAATAATACAAGTGACATGTGGTATGATTTGGGTGGAGAGACAAGTGCTATGGTCACACATTTGTTCTCAAGGGTTAAACTCTTCTCTCCTAATGCCCTCCTTTCCCATTTCTTTCTCACAGTGGTTCGATGCCTCCCAAGCGAAGTCGAGGGAAGCCAGCTCTTTCTCGGGTGCCCTTCTTGGAAGGTGTGAATGGAGACTCGGATTACAGCAGCTCAGGTGAGGACGGCTGCACAGCAGCCCTGCATTGGGGCCGTCCTGCTCTGGTCCCACCACATTGTAGGGCTGACACCACACCGAACGAGGGGAAGCAGGTCTCGATGCACGCCAGGAACCAGTCTTGCATGAGCTATCCAGGGTGTAATATCCAACTGCTGACCTGCCTGTGCATTATCACCTGCTTTGTTACAAATTTAGTTTGTTGCATAGAAGCGTGCTTTGACTTTTGCTGGTTGCCTGTGCCTTATGTTCTCCTCGGATGGGTGCTTTCTGTATGTCTGGTGTGTGTAACGTTGCTAGGACTAGATCTCTTTAATGACACTGCAATACAAAGAGTAAATCGTAATTATAAGAAGGGTCTCTCCAGAGATGACTTAATTGCTGTTCCCTCTTGGATTGCTCTCATTGCTTTCAAGGACTTTGTAATAAAGTCATCTTTGTGTCCAGTTCTGGGCCCGTCAGTTCAAGAAAGACAGGGAACTGCTTGAACGAGTCCAGCGCAGAGCCACAAAGATGATTAAGGGAGTGGAAGATCTCCCTTGTGAGGAGAGGCTGAGAGAGCTGGGGCTCTGTAGCTTGGAAAAGAGGAGACTGAGGGGTGACCTCATTAATGTTTATCAATATGTAAAGGGTGAGGGTCAGGAGGATGGAGCCAGGCTCTTCGCAGGGACGGCCAGAGACAGGACAAGGGGGAACGGGTGCAAGGTGGAACATAGGAGGTTCCAGGTGAACATAAGGAAGAACTTTGTCACTGTAAGGTGACAGAGCACTGGGCCAGGCTGCCCAGAGAGGCTGTGGAGTCTCCTTCTCTGGAGACATTCAAACCTGACTGGATGCATTCCTGTGTGACCTGCTCTAGGTGGTCCTGCTCTGTCAGGGGGATTGGACCGGAAGAGCTTTTGAGGTCCCTTCCAACCCCTGACTTTCTGTGGTTCTGTGTGCTGTACACCAGTAAAATTCAGTCACACTCCTGTAACACTACCCAAGGCCCTACACTGCTCCTCCAGCACTCACACAACCAGATTCTTGTCTTACTTACCATGTGTCAGTGGCAGTTGCTGGAGGTTTATGCTGATATCAGAATTCAGCTCTGACTCCCTATATGCCTGTGCCCTTCTGTGCGGTTCCCATGCTTGTCTCCCTGGGAACCATTATTATCCTGCACCCTGTGCGCTCAGCAGTCTGCTCTGGAGATGATAAGCTTACAGAGCGGGGCTGGTACTGGGAGAATTGGAATCAGTGGGACAGTTCTGTCGTTTAGAACATGGTTTCATTAATGGGGGAATACATTTGGAATGTAACAGTGGAGAAGCACATCAGGTCTGTCTTGGCAGGGCCCTCGTTTGGGTTGTAATCAGCCTTTTCTAGGTTCAGTCTGACTTCTGGTAAAGCCACTGTTTGACTGTTTCCCCCCCCCCGAACAAGCACTGCTTGCTGTAGAATGCACATTAATGAGGATTGCTCCTTTTCTAGGGCCAGGAGCTGGCAGATTAGCTCATTCATGTCTTGAATGGATCTGCATTACTTCCGAGTTCTTAAGGTTGGAAAAATTCGTGGCTAATAGACTCCTGTCAACTAGAACCAGGCATTTCCTGCAGAGATCAAATAGCCCCAGAGTATATGGCATCAGAACGGTCCAGATATTTGTGTTTCGGAGGAATAAAAAGGAGCTTTCTGGAGAGTTGTCCAAATTAATCTCAGATACGGCTTCATCAGTTCCATTGAGGATGGATTTGGCTTGGTGGAGCCTTATGGACCAAATTAATCTCTTGTATACCCCTTTGATTTCAGTGATGTTGCAGCTATTCACTCCAGAACTGAATTTGATGACTATTTCCATATTAAAGAGTTCATCTGAAGCCACATGCGTGCACAGACTCAGACCCACGATTTAGGAGACTGTGGCTTTATCTTAATGCGGAACACGACTGTACTGGCAGAGCATAAAGAAGCCTGGACACTGGCCGTGGCCAGGCTGGATCTCACTGCACATTAAATTTTATCATAAATGTAGCTGCAGATGAGATGTGTGTCTTATCGCCTCTGGTTTGGATACCCAGTGCATGTAGGTACGAAGTAGAAGTGGCTTTCCATTTTGTTTAGACCTTGATTAAGAGAAGTGATCTGGAATTAGGTGTGGACACACACGGTAAGGATTAAATGCATGCTTTTGTGTGACGAATAGGTTTGTTCTGGAAAAAAGCAAAATTCCAGCTTTCTGCTTGCTGCAGAAGCAAATAGGTTAAAGAAGTAAAGCAAATATTGTCAATATGTTTTAAATACAACAGTAGTTCATCTCCTTTAGCTGAGACAATGCAGGGCACCATTCCTGTGTTAGACAACGGCGTGGTTTCTTATGTGCTAGAACTCGCCCTCCTAAGCCATGTCTCCTTCTGTCCCTTAGGCAGGACTCTCCTGATGTCCTTTGAGAGTCAGGCTGAGCTGGAGCCCCTGGAGCTGGTGTGGGCCAAGTGCCGTGGCTATCCCTCCTACCCTGCCTTGGTAAGTACCTGCTGCTCTCTTGCAGCCTGTACTCACAGCACAGGTAGCCCAGAACACAGTGCTAGTGTGCAGCATAAACAGACAGAAAAGCAAAACTACCCAAAATCAGGCAATATGTGCTTTTATTTTTTCCTTTCCCCTTTGTGCAGTTAATTTTCCCTGTGCTCATTGTTTCAAAGCATTGGAGAGGATTCATAAAACATTGGTCTCTCGGTGCCAGGAATAGATCTTTCCTGTCCTCTCCTGGTCACTCTGCAGGTATGGGGAAAGTGATCAGTGCTGTTGGCATCGGAAGACCTAAATTTCACAAAGGCAGGCACCAGTTTCCACTGGTGTCTAATTGCCTGCACATTTTCCTAGATAGTGAGTACAACTCCATAAGTAGGTGCCCAACTGGCCTTGTGATGTATGGAATCCCAGACTGGTTTGGATTGGGAGGGATCTTAAAGCTCGTCCAGTGCTTGGATGGACTGAAAGAACAGGGAAAAAATGCATTTTCTGCAGTACTTGAAGGTTTTTGAAGGGTTTTGTCCTTAAATATTCTTTCCCTGTGTCACTAGATAATCGATCCCAAGATGCCGCGTGAGGGTTTGCTCCACAACGGAGTCCCCATCCCAGTCCCACCCATGGATGTGTTGAAGCTGGGGGAGCAGAGGCAGACAGAGGCAGGAGAAAAGCTCTTCCTTGTCCTCTTCTTTGACAACAAGAGAACCTGGTGAGTGTGCGGGGGTCTGTGGCGAGTGCTGCGGCAGAGAGGGAAGGTTTAATGTGATCTTTGGTGTGTGGGAGCATGTAGGGGTGATGATGATGTTACATATAAATTGGAGAATTTAAACAAGAGTCTAAACAAGGAATCCAGCCTACTTCTCCCTGGACTGAGAGTGGGACATCTGACTGCTCCACTTCTACAGTGAACAGCCCAAGTGTTGCAGCACCGCAAAAATACTGAGGCGCATCAAGAGCCAATTTAGGAGTCAAAAATCTGCAGCAAAATAGAGAGAATGCTTGACTTTAAAACATCAGCAGGCTGAGCAGTCGGTTCCACTGCTGCACAAAAGATTTGCCAAAAATCTCCAGGGTAACACTGTCAAAATGCTGGGTTTATTCCATATTTAGCCTCACCGGATTTTTCAGAGGTACCGAGTACCCGCAGCTTTCAAATCAAGGAGTTTGTCTAAGCTGGAAAATGTAGGTGTGGGCACCCGGTTCGGGACAAGTGAAATATCTTAAGGCCTTTTACCATTCTGTCTCAGACTGAATCTGCTGATTTTAGTATCAGTGGCTGACCAGGCTCACGGGGTAACAGTAACCCAGCCAGATATAATAAGCCACAAACGACTGAAATGCCTTAAAAATGAGCAATAAGCCTTTGAAATCCGTGTATGAAACAATGGGAAACTTGTAAAATTGGAGCATTATGCTGGAAGAGACGAGTCCCCGCAGTGAGGCGGGATTATTTACAACCAGCAAATGCCACGTGGATGCATGAACCGAACAAATAAATTGTCACACGGGAGGAGTTACCTGTGTGGGGGTGGGAATACAGATCCGGGGAGTTTATACTGAGGACAAAGCAGATGCTGGAGCGGAGAATGGACATGCAGCGGGGTAAAGCAGTGAGGTGGAACGTTTCCCCCTCGATTTTGGGGCTGCTGCAGTGTTTTATGCAGTTTAAAGAGGTGGAGGCAAGGTGCAACGCAGGTGAAGGAAAAGCATATGCAGTGCTGAGGCACTGCTTGAGGAGCTGGAGTCTTGGAAACCCTTTGCACAAAGTGTTGCAGCAGGTGTGAGAGCCAAGCACACAGAGCCATCAGCTTCCTGCAGGGCGCGAGGCGGCCTCCGGGTGTTTGTTCTTTCTCTGTTTCCCGTCTTGATACCCTTGGTGATGGGGTTTTGTGCACTCCTTTCTGTTGCAGGCAGTGGCTTCCACGTGACAAAGTCTATCCCCTCGGTGTGGACGACACAGTGGACAAGTTGAAGATGCTGGAAGGCCGAAAAACCAGCATACGCAAGTCTGTGCAAGTGGCATACGACCGAGCCATGATTCACATGAGCCGCGTGAGGGGAGATCATCCTTTCGTTACATCCAGTTACCTGTAAGGGATCAGGGTGGCCGATCCTCCTTTTCCTCCAGACCTGAAGCAAGGTCTCCTCCGTCGGCAGAGCGGAGCGTCTGGGGCATGCTGTTCCCAGCAGCTGTCAGCGCTCCTTGAAGTACCCTGAATCGTGCCAAAAAAAGCCCATCCAGCTTCTTTCTGAATGTGTCTTGCTGAAGAGCTGGAGGGAGATGAAATGTAGTCTACAGAGCCAGGAGCGAGGTGGGTAGGCAAAGCTGCCAGGTGACGGGAGCCAAGGGGAACAGATGCAGCGAGCAAAGCACTTGGGTGCTGGGACCTTACACACCCTCCCTGCCCCACGTCCCACAGGGGTTTTTAAGTCATCAGCCAGCCCCGAGTAACTCCTGGGAACCCATCACCACTGTAACCCAACCAGGATCCTTTGCAGAAATCTCAACTGGACTTTCTCGTGCCAAATTCACCCAAATAACCATCACTGGCCTTTTGATTTTATTTTTTTAAACGACATGGATTGTCCCATCATGTTAAACAAACACAACCATGGCTGGGAGTTCGCCTGATGATTTTCCTGCCTGCGTACGTGGTGTTTTCAGCTTAGATTTTTCTCACTGCATTTAGAAAAGCTCAAGATAACTTGATAGCCTTCCCCTCTGCTGCACACACGTACACGCACAGATGCTCAGAGCTTTAAATGTGAAGAGCAAATTACCTGGTTTTATTTTTTTTTTTTGTGTGTGTATGTCCTAGAGATTTACTTGGTAGTGTCACATTTAAATTCGAATTTCTGGGACGGTGCTTGTTCCAGTAACATTTCGTACCGTGGTTTAGTGCAGTACCGAGGCTAAGCAAAGATAATTTCCTTTTTTTTTTTTAGGAAGCAAAACTAATTTTGGAGGTGCCTAACAAGCTGGAGCAGCTTTGCAGGCACCAAGGTTGATCAGGGTTGGAGGGAGATACATCTTTTGTGTTGGTTTATGCACATTTGATGTAAGGCTCCTCTTCCTTTCTTCCCTTTTTTCCTTCTCTCCAGCGTTTTCCTCTGGCTCGGTTTGGGTTGAAATCAAGCACTAATGAGAGCACACGACCATTTTGCCTTCTTCTGCACATGCGTCCTTTCCCTGGTGCACGTGTCTGTGGCTCCAGCACTGTCATCCATTAAACCCCGAGGAAACCCAGCTCTGCAGACAATCCCTCATTTTTTTGGGTTTGCATTGCAAAAAACGGGGGCAACTGGTGTTTGGGACCTTGATGACAAAACCTTTTCTATGAGCCAAGGACTTCGTGATTTCGCCGCTCTCTCCTGTTGCATTTCCCTTTTTGCTTTCCCATTTTAAGAACCAAAGGTGCAGAGCAAGATTGTAGATTGAATATCATTTTGCTTTTTAACTCAATATTTTTTTATTATTTTAACTTTTTCATACTGAAGAGAAATATGGGGTCAAAATAATAATAATTATTATTAATAATAATAGGGAATAATCACTGCCATTTCTACTTGGTCTACTTTTTTAAAATACCACTTCTTATACACTGGGACATGGAACCACACTTTAGGGAAGATTCCTGTAACATATAGAGCTGGGGCATAGGAGTTTGTAAAAATAATAATAATGCCTATGGAGTGTGGCTAGGGAAGGAGGTTGTGTATATAGATGTAAAATATTGTTCTAAATTATTTAGACCTATTGTCACCATTCTTTAAGTCCTCAGTTGTGTTGCTGGGTCTTTTATATGCACACAGTGTAATTTATTTAAAGGAACGTACACTTTTCCAGGTGGTAGCTCTGCTGTGGACTTGTGACCTGTGTATATGTTATAAGAGCTAGGGAGTTGGGTTGTTTTGGTTTTGTTTTGTTCTGGTTTTTGTTTTTTTTTTTTAAATGAATTGGAATTGGCCGATATCCTGCTGTTGCTACGGGACCTAAATGTTACTGTCAGTCTGCTGTAAAGCACAGATAGCTCTATTTATTGTAGAAAGTGAGTTTATTTGCTTTCTAGAATTGTTTCTATCAGATGGTATAAGAGAGGTAATAAGAAAATCTATGCTTGTAAAGAGAAAAGAAAAAAAGCTAATTTTACCTACTATAATCTGACTGTCTGAGACTATATTTTCTCTCTGAGAAATAAATGTTCTAATGTATTAAAAAAAAAACAAGAGTCCTTCCTTGCTGGTGTTTTCCTGAGGTCCAGGACATCACTTACTGTCATGGTTTTTTAGTCATCCCAGTTGTCCCCGATGCGGGTGTAAAGCGATTGCGAAGAGCAGGGATTGGGAAAGGACATATGGAAGGATTTCTTGTGCTGCCTCCAGCATCTCCCAGAGGTGAGTTAGTTTCCTGTGCATGGGGTGAAGAGGGTTGGGTGCTGCAGGACCCCTTTGCTGCCTGGCCCCTCACTGCAGACCCTGGGTTTTGCTGGAGGCTGCTGCTCTCTGAGGGTGCCAGTGTCCTTCCCGTCTGCCACCAGTACAAAAGCCTGCTGCGCCCAGAGGCTCCTCCAAACACCTGCAAGAGCTGGGGGATGCTTTTCCTTCCTCCCATCCCATTGTCAGGCTGAGTGCCCCAAATTCTGCAGGGTACAGATACAGTCACTTGCAGGGTTTTGAAGGGCAGGAAGTGATAGGACGAGGGGAAATGGGTTCCAACTGCCATAGGGAGATTGAGATTGGATATGAGCGAGAAATTCTTTGCTGTGAGGGTGGTGAGACCCTGGCTGGGGACAGGGGCTGCACAGACCTGGTGGGACTCAGGGGAAGAGGCTGGAGAGCCAGCCAGGCACAATCAATTATACCAAAGCCTGGGCAACAGAAGCAGGTAATTAGCTTCACCCAGAAGTAATTATATTTGTTCCACTCCATTGAACTTTAAAAAGTAATTAATAGGTGCTAAAAAGTGGGGGGGGGGGGGGGGAGGGGG
>VZRW01000873.1:471738-487429 GCA_013398125.1 Aegotheles bennettii | reverse complement strand
ATACGAAGGGGAGACTCTCCTCGTTTTACAGATGGGGAAATTGAGGCACAAGGGTGGAGGGGTGGGGTGTAGGCAACCTGCTCAAAGCCCCACCCCACTGCCAACACTTGCCAAAGGCCCCCACCCCTTTGGTTGCTGGGTTTGGGTTTTGGTCTTTTTTTAATTCATCACTTTAAGCTGAGGCCCAACAGGGCTGTCCCGAGAAGGAGGCAACAAAAGGCACACGCAGAAAATGAAGCAAGAGTCCAAATGCCTGAGAAAAATAACTCCAGGTTTGGGAAGTGATTTCTTGAGCCACTGTTTGGAGTTTTATTGGCAGCAAGGCTCTGCCCTTCACACGCAGCCCCACTGCCTTTTCCCAGCGGGAACAGGAACAGAAAGCAGAGGGACAAGGACACTCCGCACCCTGCTGAGTTCACTCCTGGAGCACCAGGAGAAGCCCAGGGTGGCCTGGATCCATCCCCCCACCCTCCAGCATCCACTCCTTGGCACGACAGAAGCAGCCCATTAAAACATTCACAATTGGTTTGATTTAAAAGCAGAGGATGGTGATGCCAGCCCAGTGCTGGATGGCCCCAGGGAAGGATGTGTCCACAGGGCCAGGGAGTGCTGGATCTAGGATTATTCCTCACTGAAGAGTCCTGCTGGAAAACCGGGGCAGAGCAGCCTGTGCCAGCAGCGATGAGCCTGGGTACCCTGTTTCTTTGCCATGCTCTCCCCTGCTTCCCGCGGGGAGCTCCCATCGCCTTTAAACACCCAAATCCTCATTGCAGAGGAAGCCTTGGGACACAAATCCCTATGGCACCTCCTCCTGGCTGATCCCGCACTGCAAAACCATGCTGGGAGGGAAACACCTGCAGCTCCAAAACACCCCCCCAGCTCCAGAGGGGTCCAGTGCCCCACACCGCCATACCCAGGCATCCTTTCTGGGTGTGGAGAAGGAGAGAACAAGGGGTGCATGTTATAAATATAAAATAATTATCTGCTACAAACAGAAGACTTATATTGTACATCTTTGACCCATATACACAAGAACACAATATACACAGAACGCCTCAGAGGAGCTGGGGGGCTTTGCAAGGGGGTGGCGGAAGATGCTGCTCCCCTGGAAGCCCCTCCACACCTCCCCCCATGCTGGAGGGGCCATACCGACAGCATCGGTCGCCAAAAGTCCCGTGGAGGTGGCATGGATGGAGTGGTGCCCCCTGGGTGTGCCCACCTCACCGCCAGGGGGAGAGGGGGGCAAAGAGGATGGAGAGAGGGCAGGCGCGAGGGGCTCTCTCTCGCACACCCACGAAGTGCTTGGGGGTCTCTGGACCCTGGGAGCAAAGACAGGCCCTGAGAGAAACTTCGTGCCCTGCCGCCTCGGGGGAGGTTGCTCAGCCAGGGGGTCTCTGATAAGGCATTTTCATCTGGGGGGGTTGGAGTGAACAGTGGCAGAAGAGAGTGGAGAAGCAGACGGGGCAGTGCAGATGCTGCCAGGTTAACACGAGGCAGCGAAGCCAAGGTGGTCCCAGTCGCATAAGCCCAGGGCAAGGGGTGAAGAGGACAAGAGGGCTTCGTCCTCTGCTCAGTTGATCTGTGAAGCTGCCTTCCATGGACCCCCCCCAGCTCCTCCACGCCTCTCGCCCCGGCTCGAGCCACCGGCAAGTCGTGGAATACTGACAGTGGTTGGAGTGGCACATCCAGGTGCAGGGGGTGGCAGACAGGCACACGGTCGGAGTTAAGACAAGAGTCAATGTAAGCTTTGTACAGCAAGGAGCAGCTCCCAGGCAGAGTGTCCGAGGACTTGGGACGACAAAAATGCCACAGTGATCAGATCGGGCCAGGACGAGGCGGGGGGGGCATGGGGGGGAGGAGGAAGTTGAGTCCTGGCACCTATCGGCGGTAATGATTGGGGGCATCTGCAAACATGTACTTGAGTCTGTAGGCTTCTGCAAGCAGGAGTCCGATCTCTTCATTACCCCAGTGTATCGTGGGCAGGTTTTGTAACAACATCAGAAGGCCCTGAAAGAGGAGAAGGGGCTTAGTTTGGGGTGGTTGAAGGCAGAGAACAGCTCCAGAGCAGGCTCAGGGCCAGCAGGACCAGAGGCAGTGGCTCCGGGACATTCGCTCACCACCCTCACAGGTCTGAAAGGCTCAGAGACAGCGTTAAGGTGTGCTCGTGTCTAGATCCGAATTGGTGAAGCACCTCAGATGCCCCCAAACCTCCTGAGATAAAGTATGCTACCACAGCGTTATAGCCAGACACCAGAAGGCAAACACAAAGGAGCCTTACCAAGCCCAGGAAGAGCCAGGGTTATCTGACGTTTGAACCCTCCAACAGCCCAGTTCTCTGTCCTGAGGCTCAGAAGTTACTTTTAGGCAACTATCCTGAGACTGGATGCTCCTGGAGCCAGCTTTGAGATGATGGTTGACTATGTCCATGCTGGAATCCCAACCAGAGCAATTCCCTCCCCTCTACCCCCAGGGAATTACCCCCCAGCTCCAAGGACTTACTTGGAAGTCTTCCTCATCCAGGATCTCCTTCCGCCACTTGATCAAGAAGGCAGCGCAGACATACAGGTGGAAATGTGAGAATCCTTCCGGCTCTGACTGCAGACAACAAAACTCTGGGTTAGCTCCTGCAGCTCATCTAGAGCACGACTTCCCCAGACACAGACGTCCTACTGGGCCTCCCATCGACCAACCAGCTGTAGATGTCCCGGGGCCACACTGCTTGGCTTCCCTCACCTCCCCAGCTGCATGGTGCTGCCAGAAGACCTCCATGTCCCTGTGTGAAGGGACCCACAGGGACCAGCCAAGCAGGGAGGGCAGCGGGTGCCCCCGTGTACCTGGTAGGTGTCCCAAAGACGGATGGTGCAGCGAAGAGGCAGCTCCCTCATCAGCAGATTATTCATCCAGCGAAAAGCAAACTGCAGGTATTCGACCTCGTACCTCCTAAAGTGATTGTGTACCTGCTCTGAAACAGCATGTGTCACCTACATACCTGGGAACCACGGTGCCCCAGCTCCCGCACACAGCACTGGCCTCAACACATTGGCTCTCATTCACTTTCACCTTGTTCTCCCAAACACTTCCACTCCTCACCCTGTGCTACCTGGACAGAAAAACCCCATCCCCGGGAGGTTTCTGGCTGACCCTACCCTGCCCTGCTTCTAAAGGGGTTGTAGGTAAGTGTCTGCCCCTGCCCTGCTTGCAAAGGAGGCCTCTTGCTGTTGTGACAAGAGCCTCCAACCTGCTCAGATTCCCTTGTCACCTACCATCGATCCGGCTGACCAGCTCCTCCAGGGCTTTGACTTTCTTCTGGATCCCCGGCTGTGCAAAGGTGTAGTTATCCTGTAGGGACAGGCTGTGAGTCAGAAGCAGCAGCTCTACCAGCAGCTAGAAATGACCAAAATCAGCTTCATAGGGAGTAGAGATCACCACAAGCCAAGGAGATATGGCTCTTCAGCACCAGAACCGCCCGTGTACTGTGCAGTCCCCCATCAGGACAGCACCAGTTGGACAGTCACAGCATCTTGTTTCCCCAGGATTCGACTCACAGATTTAGCTCAGTGAAGTAGCAAAACTTTCCTGATGCTGGGACATGCAGAGCACTCACCCAAACACAGAGAGAAGACACCTGCACTGCTACTCCAGCAAGGGGAGAGAAACCTCCGCGGCCCCAGAGGCTCACCTGAATCCCATCCAGCAGCTTGCTCATGCACCAGAAGCTGTCAGCTTCGATGCTCCGTAAAACATCCTGCGACAGGTTTGTCACATCAAAGTTCTCCACGTCTTCCTCTGCAAAACAGAGAGGGAGAAGCATCAGGAGGACGGGGCTGGAGCTGGGCCACCCTCTTCGTTCAGAGGCCACAGGGCAGCTGTCACAGGCTGGCAGTGCTCTGAGAAACAACACGAACAGATCCTGCCCGCATGAGGATGGGAAGTGTGGAGCCGGTGACTCCAACACTGCTCCCACCTCTGGGCAGAGCTCAGCTCCAGAGCAAACTGCCACTGGCAACTTTAGGGACAAGCAAGGGCTCAACCCTGCATTAACCTGGCAGAAAGAGCAGCAGAGCTGTTTTCCTGCTGCAGGTCACCATCCAAAACCACCACTCTTCTGCTGGTTTCTCTGCAGCCACTCTCAAATGTTCCATGTAAGGAGGAAGGCAGGCAAAATCTGCTTCATACCCATCACCTGCCTTAGGTAACTTCCCCCACAGAGGATGGGCAGGCAAAGGACAGGCCCACATGTGCATGTCAAGAGTGGTTTAGCCATGCAGGAACAAGCTTAATGCAGAAGACCTCCCTGTGCAGCTCCAGGCATGAGGACCATGATGGAGAAGGGTGGTCCCTGTCACCTGGGCAGGTCACCACGGTCACCCAACAGACCTCCCAGGGAAGGGAATTCACTCCAGCTGGTAGCAGAGCCACATTTTGTGCCCTCTGCTTCAGGCAACAGCACTTGCTAGGGATCAATCCTGACCACACCGCCTACCACAGTTGGAGCTGAGGTGGTTTACCTCTCTGTAAACGTCCCCAGAAGAGGCAGATCAGTACTAGTTTCCAAAGCCTTGGCCAGCCAGTGGAAGGTTTCCACTGACTTCAACATGCTTTGGCTCACACCTTAAAAATATTTGTTCAACAGGATTTCTCTATCACTAATACAGTCTTATAAATACCTTTTTCTTTCTCTTTACTGTGAAAACTAAGAGTCTTTAGGCACAGGGATTACAGCATTCCAGCATAAATGTCAACCCCAAGACACAGCTAGAGCTGCAGAAAGAATAAGAATGCTATGGGTGGAAATTACTTGATCTCCAGCTAAAAGCAAGCCAAAAGCAGCAGGGAGAAGGCAATTCGTTTTCTGAAACTCTCAGCTTGAGAAACACACCTGTACCAGCACAGGACAGGAATCTTTATTTAAATAGTTTACATTCTCAGCAGGGTCTCTTTATACTTCACTCATTCCTTCTAGAATAAGAACCAGCTCCAAATCCCAGCTTGGAGAGTGAGACCCTTCCCAAGTGTGTATCAGGGATTTGCCTGAACTCCCTTGGCACCCAGCTCCTACCAGCCATAAGAAGGTTAAGTACATTCAAATGCAAATCTACCCTCAGCACTTCAACTTCCATGGAGTTCAGCGAGGTTATGAAACTGAAGTCAACTCAATCAGACAAAGATACAGTAAGAGGTCAGGGTGCATCTCCAGCCTGGCACAGGTGCTGGAGGAAGAACCCAGCATCCCCTCCAGCATCTCTTCAAACACCGTGGTGGAGGGGCAGCACCGTGCTTCAAACAGCAAATGTCACTTACCAACATACTCAGAGAGGAACACAACAAAGAACGGAGTGACCAGGTCATTGATTCCCTGTACATAGCCGCTGGCTGGGTGTCGAATGGCCCAGATAAACAGGATTCTTTCAAAGATCTAGGGAAGAATAAGGGAAAGCAGGTACCTGCATTAGCCGTGCACAAAGGGAAGGCAGGAAAGCATAACTGCTAAGCTCAGGGAGCGAAGATCATGCGCTGACAGGCTTTTCTGCAGCAATACAGGTAAGATAAGAGGCACACAAGTCCTAGGAGAGACTCCTGTATGATCAACAGATCCCCCAGATAGGTCTACACTTCCCAGAACAAGGCAGCCCAGGCTTCTCATCAAAGCCCCCACCTGAAGAAACTCAGACACCAACTTTCTAAAATCCAGGTGGCTTAAGGCCCTTTCACCAATACGGCAGGGCTGCCTATCAGCAGGGCAGCACTGGAAAAGCTAAGGCTGTTATCAGCAAAACATCACAGATTGGGATAGTTCCCAACAAAGCTGCCTCCAATGTGTGATTTCCAGACTGCCCCAGGGCATCATGCTCTGACATATCACAAACACATGCTGAGCTTGTTTCTAAAGAGATGCCCACACCTCCTGGCCTCCTCTCAAACCCATCGCTGCCCCCTTTCTCATACTGTTTCACACAAGAGATATTTTGTAGCACAACAGAACTCCTGTTCTGGCTAAAATGCCTTGAATTTGTCTCAAAAAAAAAAAAAAAAACTTCATGTTTTTTACCAGCTCTTGGGTTCATCTTGCCACAAAAGAGCGGATCTCGGAACCCCTGAGCCCCAAGCCTGGTGTCTTTCAGAAATGTGGGACAAGAGCAAACAGTTTCAGGAGGTATTTGCACCAGGATCTGCCAGTCGAGGAGGTTTCCCTGCATGGCAGTGCTGGTCTAACTCCACACACACCCCCCACAGCAAATGTGGGGCAGAAGCTTCACCCCATCTTACCTCCTGGACGAGCGGCTGCTGGAAGAGGGGGATGAGTGGGTTGGTCCTTGGAATGTCAATGTGGATCTGGAAGAGAGGGTGGGTTATTCACACCTGTCGTGCTTTTCAGGGGCACAATAACCCCTTGCAGGATAACAGAGGGGAATCCACCCCTCAATGTCACCCCAAGTGAGACCTGCACTTGCTGACAAGCACAGCAAGGGCTACAGGTGACACCTGCACCGAGGAAGTCATCTATGGTTTTGTCTCACCTCCTCTGCTCAGGTGTGGGCATGTGGCCAGAGCTGGGACAGAGTTTGGGTCTGAAATCTAGTTATTAGATCAATTTAGGGAAGGCTTAAACTAACATCCATAAAAAGACGGACAAAAATATGGTGTCCTGTCCCCAAGGAGAAGACTCCTAATAGCTAAAGTTAGAGGAGGTCCTAGCATGATCCCAACTGCATGGACAAGCAGCAGCAAGAGGGAGGAAAGGGATCTGACCAAGGCAGAAAGCCAGGCATCAGGCAGAGGGCTCGCACCTGTCGGTAGGTGTCTTGATGGTGCTCCTCATTCCGGGAATCATAATACTGCTGGATGAAACCGAAGTACTCCTCCCGCTTGCGCTGCAAAGTCAGCTTTCGCCGCTCCATGTTTGCGGGGAGATAACCCTGCAGCAGGAAAACCCCTGTCAGGAAAGACCCTCTCCCCTCACCACAAACCATCCCTGAAATCCTGCCAGACAGCTGCACCCGGAAGCATCAGGCACAGAGACTCGGGAGCTAAGGAAAAAGCTTTAATGGGATTTGGCCTTCCCAGTCCCTGATGCCTTCACTGATTTTGGAACAACCCAAGTTCATGGGATTCAGTTTCCCAAGAGAGTGAATCACATTCCCAGCACCAGTCTGGGCTTTGTGCTCAAAGAGGGTGTAGCAGCTACACTCCCCAACCAAAAAAAACCCACTACAGCTCACCCGCAGGTTGGGCACAGAGACAACAAGAGCAAACCTGGTTACGGGACGCACGAAGGTCCAGGAGTGCATGTCCCCAGCTTGGCACATCCCCCCAGATTCCTGCGTCACAGCTCCGAGTACTCACTGAGAGGAGACGCCAGGTCACAGGCCGGACCTCTCTGGGCACGCCAGGCCAGCTGCATTTCCTCAGCTCATCTGCAAACGGACAGTGGTGGCAATGGATTAGATCCTAGGCATGTCCAGGCACCACTACACCTAGAAGGAGAGGAAAGCCCAGTCTGCTCCTGCAGGTTCTGGAGACATTGAGCCCCCAGTAAGGCTCCACATTAGCAATGACTGGGGATGTGGGTCTGCAGCAAGGGGAGTAGAGACGATTTCAGCTCAGCCTGGGTACAGAACTGTTGGAGCAGGGGCTCTGATGTGCCAGAACCTCAGTTCTCATGCAGAGCCCAACAGCCTTCAGCGATCACAACTATCATTTGTGAGATGGAAGACTGGGAATAGACAGGGAGCTGGTAGAGGACATTACCATCTGCCAGCAGAGCAGTTTGTGCAACCATCCCACTCCAGGGAGTCATTTTATCCACCCTGGAGCTGACTTTGCTTCTACCTGCAGCAGGCAGCAGACCCCCTCTGCCTTCCCCTTCCCACCTGCAGGCACCCCCATTCTGCCACACTCACCCAGGTCTGTGTTGTGGCTGGAAAGGAGCTGACGAAACTTCTCCAGGCGGGTTTTCTCCCTCACTGTCATGGGAGGAGCACCCGAAGCATTTTGGTCAGAGATTCGAGCGACAAGTGGAATGACGGGCCGAAGGGGAAGGGACTGCTGCTTCTGAAGGGGGCTCCGCACACAGGTCTCCTCTGCAAGGAGCAGAGGGTGCAGTGAGGCAGGGAAAGAGACCACACCTCTCCAACCCCACCTCACTCCTCTGGCCACTGCAGATTTCACCCGTCTCTTCTCTGGGCCCAGAAAACAGAGCATCACTGGCCCATTCCAATGGATCAGCAGGTTCACAGGCATCTATTGTGGCTCTTCCATCATTTCCCCCCCATTTCTCCTTTCCTTCCTTCCTCCTGCATCCAGACACATGCTGTCAGCGGATCCGAGTTCCCTCTTCACATAGGAAGCCATGGGCAGAAGGACACAGGAGGAGAGGCAGAAGGAGCTGTGGGAATCCCTGAAGAACTGACCTTCTGCCCTGCTTGTCTCTGATCTAACTAGTGATCAAGCTAATTGCTAGCACAGAGAGGAGATGACAGGCTGCCAATGTCACCTGCTGGGTTACTTCCACAGCACAGGCAGCCATCTGCCTGCCACAAGGCAGTGAGCATGGGCTGGTGCTGTCCAGTTCCCTGCCTGAGCTGTGCCTCATCCAGACCTCTACGAGCAGCACACTGGGACACAAAGGGAGCAGATGGTGAGCAACCATGAGCAAGAACTTAACAGCTCTCCAAAATCCCTTAGCACTCAGAACATGGGATCCTGTGGGACAGAGGTGCCTGTATGCAGGATATTGAGCTGCAGAAGACACTGAAGCACTAAGACCAGGACCCTGAAATTGCTTCTTGGAGTACAGGATACTACAAGGAGGTGAAAGACTCTGTTAAGCTTATGGCCCATAACATGCGAGTAGCAGCAAGCAGCTGAGTTCAGTGATCAACCAGGGGAGCAGCAGAGCAGGAGGCTGCTCCTGAAGACAGCTCTTACCAGATGTCCTAGAGAGCTGGGC
This sequence comes from Aegotheles bennettii, assembly GCA_013398125.1. Taxonomy (NCBI): domain Eukaryota; kingdom Metazoa; phylum Chordata; class Aves; order Caprimulgiformes; family Aegothelidae; genus Aegotheles; species Aegotheles bennettii. The sequence continues at coordinate 478,479 of VZRW01000873.1, read as the reverse complement.
CTCACTGCTGGACTTGATGACCTTGCAGTTGGTGGGCATGTCGCTGAGAGTGGATTGGGCCCACTCAGGCTTGGCCCGCAGCTTGCTGTGGTTCTCCAGGACCTGGGCTGCTGTGGCCTTGGCCACTTTAGAGTTCAGAGTTTGCAAAGAGGAAGAGGAAGAAGAGAAGTCTTCATCTTCATCATCGCCAATGTCCCAGGCATCACTGGTGTTACGGGCAAACTCGTGAAAGCTGGAGGCCTTCTTGCTTTTCATAGGCAGCGCGCTGGCCTTGGAGCGGTCCTTGATGAAGCTGGGAGCCAGAGAGAGACAGTGTCAGAGCTGTTAAATGGGTCCATTTTCTATCCTCCTCTACATCCTCAGCTCCAATCAGTCAGTCCCTTTTCCAGTTTCCCTGTTCCTCCTTCCAAACCCATGGGATACATTAATTCTCCCTGGGCTGCCCACTGCCAGGAGGCAGAGCCCAAGCTGGTATGATGGCAGGGCACGGAGGACACAGTGGCAGCAGACAGCTGGAGAGGTGCCAGGCTTCCTTCCCGGCTCAGAGGGCAATTCCTCCAGCTCTGTTTCACCCCACCCTAGAGAAAACTGGTCAATTGACACCCCAAAAAAGTCTCATGACCTGGGGAAACGCATGGCAGAGGTTGGACAGAGCCAGTCTGAGCTTGTGGACACTCCTGATACAGCTGCAACAGCTCCCAGCACAGACTAGCCTGGTTCTTTTCTCAGGCACAGAAGCAGCCTTCGCACTTACCCTTACGCTACAGGCGTCAAAGTCCACCACCTGAAGTGTCACAGAAAGGGAGAAACCTTCACCATGACACAGCACAAGACGGGGACAAGAAGGCAGTTCAGATCAACTCTGACTTTTCCTGCTGGGAAGGGTGCTGCAATCAGCAGCAGCTTTACCTCCCCTTCCCTTAATTCTTCCATCTCCGAAGAGGAGCGGAGGGATCAGACATCATTTGCTAAAAAATACACCCATCACAGAATCCTAGGGGTTGGAAGGGACCTCGAAGGATCATCCAGTCCAACCCCCCTGCCAGAGCAGGGTCACCTAGAGTCCATCACACAGGAACTCATCCAGGCGGGGTTTGAATGTCTCCAGCCAAGGAGACTCCACAACCTCTCTGGGCAGCCTGTTCCAGTGCTCTGGCACTCTCACAGGAAAGAAGTTCTTCCTGAGATTCACATGGAACCTCCTGTGCTCCAGTTTGCATCCATTGCCCCTTGTCCTATCATCAGTTATCACTGAAAAAAGCTTGGCTCCATCATCCTGCCCCTCACCCTTTACATATTTGTAACCATGGATGAGGTCACTCCTCAGTCTCCTTTTCTCCAAGCTAAAGAGACCCAGCTCCCTCAGCCTTTCCTCATCTCCTTTGATGTGGCAGGTACGATATGGATTTCTGCTCATAAAGGGCCAGATAAACTTTTCTTGCAAGCTCTCGCAGAGCTCAAGACAGCTCCACACCCCACCACTGCTCTTCTCCACTGGAACATGGCAGTGCCAGGGGATGCTGGAGACCTCCACCTACTGCGGGACTGAGACAAAAGCCTGCAGAGCCTCGTGGCCTGCATCCCCAGGAGATAAACACTTACTTTTTGGTGAGCCGGGGATCCAGTGGAGGATGTTGTGCTCCATAGACAGGTTGAATGCTGCAGGGAGGGAAAGAAAAAAAAAGACAAAAATAGACAATAGAAAAAAGATAAATAATCTCCTCAGCCCAGACTGGGGTCACACTTTTTGCCTGCCTTCAGGACCTGAGTACAGACCAAATAACCTTCAATAACCTTCTGTCTTCAAAGCCTTAGATCCAAAGTGCCACATTCAGCTGAAGATTTGTTCTTTGCAGCAGCAAAGAGGAGCCTTGTTTAAACTCTTATGCTCTCTCCAGCCTGAGCTGGGATTTCAGATCCGCTCTTTTCTGCATCACCGACTCACCCCGAGTGACCACATGCCTCAGTCTCCCCTGCCCTATGCACTGACCTTCATTCCCTTTTGCATCAAGGGGATTCTCAGGTTTGGGAATTCACATTTCCAAGCCCTGCGGGACAGGGAAAGACTCTAGCAGACGACACTGGGGCTCCTCTACAATGCACTCAAGGGTTTGAACCCTGCTCTGGCTCTCAGGCTTGTAGCCAACACCACGGTGAAGCAGCCCCCAGCACGGTTCACGGTTTGACCTGGGTCCAAATCCCAGCTTAATCAACTACTTCTTATGCGGCCTGAAATGAGGCACCAGGTTTCAGTCCCTGCCTGTGGAGTGGGACTTCAGGGAAGGGATTCTCCCCTTCCACTCCACCCTCATGAGACCCCTCTCTGCAGTGCTGGGTCCAGTTCTGGAGCCCCCAGCATCAAAAGGACACGGAGCTGTGGTAGCGAGTCCAGAGGAGGCCATGGAGATGCTCAGGGGGCTGGAGCAGCTCTGATCTGGGGACAGGCTGAGAGAGTTGGGGGTGTTCAGCCTGGAGAAGAGAAGGCTCCAGAGAGACCTTAGAGCACCTTCCAGTGCCTGAAGGGGCTCCAGGAAAGCTGGAGAGGGACTTGTGACAAGGGCAGGGAGTGATGGGACGAGGGGGAACAGGTTCCAACTGCCAGAAGGGAGATGGAGATTGGATGTGATAAAGAAATTCTTTGGTGTGAGGGTGGTGAGAGCCTGGCCCAGGGTGCCCAGAGAAGCTGTGGCTGCCCCACCCTGGCAGTGTTGAAGGCCAGGTTGGATGGGGCTTGGGGCAACCTGGTGTGGTAGGAGGTGTCCCTGTCCATGGCAGGGGGTGGCATTGGGTGAGCTTTAAGGTCCCTCCCAACCCAAGCTATGATTCTATGACAGGGAGCCCAAGGGCTGCAAGCACCACATGGGGAGCAGCACCTCAGAGAGACAAGAGCTCATCAGGAGTTTTACAGGCTCTGGACAGAAGACAGGGATGCCGAGGCATTATCTCCATTTAGGTAACTATTCACAGCCATCCCACCCCAGAAAACCATCTGTGGAAAACAAGTCCTCTTCATTTTCTGGTACACAGCCTGGTCCCACATCCCACGGAGGAGACAAGGGCCCGTTCAGAGCTGGCACACAAGGGATAGGCTTCTCTCAGGTCAACAGCACTGGCCTGGTTTCCAGGAGCTGCAGATGGTGCCCAGCAGTAAAACGAGCAGAGCCCAGCTGTGTAGGAGGGGGACAACAGCTTGGTGCAGCTGGAAAGCATGCTGGGAACCAGTTGATGCTGGAGAGGCAGCAGGGATGCAGGACAGAGGCTGGAAACAACCAGAGCACAGGGGAAGCCTGGTGGTGAATCCCGGTGAGGGGTGGGCTCGCCACTGCAGCAGCCGTCCCTCGTGGCTGGGAATGCTGAAAAGGCTCACCGTGTTTACCCACCAGCTATCAAGCCTAAGAGAGGGTTTGCTGACTAATTAGCATCCAGGAGTCAGGACAGCTATTAAGCAGAGGCATCCCCGTGGGTGGGCGCAGCACGCAGAGTATCGGGAGTAAGAAAAACAACCCCTCTGGATCAGCACTGCTTCTCAGTGACTCATGGCAGCTCCTTGCAGGCAAGGAGTCAGAGGAGGCTCTGCGATGCCCAGCACCATCTCACGACAGGAGTCACAGCACTGCTCCTCTCTGGCAGGTGACTGCCCTGATTCACGTGCAAAGGCCTGAAGTTCACAAGCCAAATGATTGATGTGTGTTAGACGTAAATGAGGGGACGTGTCAGCCAGCTCTGGGTGAGGAAATCCTTCCCTGGGGCTCTGAAGACATCAGCCAATGCCTTCACTGGCCAACACCTACAACACCAGAGTCCCACCACCCAAACAGCTCTTCTTAAAGAACGTGAAGCAAGGCTGCCCCAAACAAAGCATCCTGAGCTGATGTAACTGCACGGCCCATCAGCCTGTGCTCCCACATGAGCAGCTGATGATGACAGTCTCATCTGCAGCAGGTTTTAGAGGTAGGGCTGAGCACCACCTTCCTGCACAAGGGAGCTCCAGCCGCTGCATGGAACAGGTTCATCTTGTATTTGTCCCATCTTTGCTGATTCTCTGCCCTATCAACCCGTGCAGAGGGCGTAACAGGCAGGACAAGAGCAGTGCAAATGCTTCAAGTAGTGCAACAGGTGACTTCTCAGATACACGAGCACACACACAGCTGCCAGACAGGGAGTTTGGGCCATCGTGTCTGTGGTACTTTAGATATCTGACCCCAGTCCTCTAGCTCACATCCCCGTAGCTGAGTCCCAGCAGATCCTGCAGCTCCACACAAAGGTGCCTCACCACATCCTAATTTTACAGCTGAGAAAACTGAGGCTGGGGAGTGATACCACCAAGTCACCAAGTGACACTCCGTAACTTTACTTGCTCGCTCTTGTCTGGTCTCCCCTGCTGAATCTGCTGTCTCCAGGATTAGCTCCCTGTCCAAAGCAGTCTTCACCCAAGTCATGCACAGACTGAATGCTCAGGGCAGGCACCAGCTCCCAGCAAACACACCACGGAGTCAGGAATCCAGACCTAAGCTGATGCTGTGCTCCCAAATTGACCGGATGAGTCCCCTGTCCCATCTCAGTTTAAGCCCCTTGGGACAAGCACTTTTCATGACCTGTACGTTCAGTGTCTGGTACAACAGGTGACCGACAGTGTCTGCTATAATGGCTGTGGCATGTGTTATTGACACTGCAGCAGGAAGCACAGCCATGAAACCTCAGTGCCACTTCAGGCACAGAACATATTTATTCCTCATAGACTCCGTTTCTCCCCTTCTAAAACAGCATTTAAATACCCGCCCCCGGAGCCTGGCTGCTCATCTCTCTAAAGAGCAGGAAATAAACAACCCGTCGCACAAACCAACCTGCCAACGCATGCCCAGAAAATTACTGGGGCGAGAATTCCCAATGCAAAAAGCCACAGGGCAGTATTGGAAACGTGAAACAACATTTTCTAGTTCTGCCACCCTAAATCTACAGGGGAAAAAGCACCAACTAAAGGCTAACACAACTAAGTGACCAAACACACAAAGCGTCATGGAAAAGGAAGCCAACAGAGTCTCCAAGTCTTTACAAAGCCTCCCTCCGCCAGCTTGTCAGGGCAAAGAAAAGAGAGAGCCAAGAATCCACACAGGAGTATCTCGCAAAGCTCAGACAAAAAAGAAACAGAGCTCCATGTCCAGTGGCTGTGAATGCAGCACATCCCACCTCTGCCTTTCACTGTTGTGTCGCCCAAGACCTGTCGGTAACCGTCCCTGGAAAGGGGGACTTAGAGGTGGGAACAAGGCTCCTGAAGAGCAGGATATATGCCAAGCAGCCAGCCAGAAGCAGGGGAGAATACTGCCAAAAACCTGACGTTAGAGTGTATTGTCTTGGGAGGACCAGCTGCGTCCCAGACCGGTTCACCTGGTTTGAGCTTTCCAAGCTGAAGCTCGAAGTCACTCACTGCAGAAGAGAGATGCTGTCTAAGACCATCAGCTGTGACCTCCAGATAAGCAATGGGAACAACTAGGAGACAAAACGACCCCCGGAGAGCACAGCATTTTCTTCCCCCGTGAGCAGAAGAGGAGGAACACGTAGTGCTCACTGCTTTCCCTTTGCTTGCCACAGACCCAGACTGTCCCACCAACCTGAGGGAGCCAGGACAGTGACAAAGAACTGAGGGAAAGCATGTTAGAAAGAGAAATTTAACTGGCTTGGCAGAATTTAAACCCAAACTAAGTATTTCAGATTGTGTCCACGCACCAGGAGGGGAACACCAGGGTTCAGATAAAGCAAATGAGACCAAACGTGGGGAGCACCAGACAAGAACAGCACTTATGGAAGCTTCCCCAGAGAGGTGGGTGCCCTCTCCCTGTGGCAGCCTTGCTCCCAAGGTCTCGCAGGGAGCATCTCCTTTATCACCACCAGCCTCTTCTTCCTAAACACCACCTGAATCAGACATTCCACTTGTTTCCTCCATTCCCAGATGAGCGCAGGTGCCTTCAGAGGAACTGGGACAGCACAGCCTGAGGAACCGAAGCAGAGGAGGTGCACACAGTGAGCCCCACAGCCCTCGTATCGAAGAGAAGTGGACCAGGAGTAACACCCCAATAGTGAGGGGGCACATGCATTGGCAGGGGCACCTGTTCGGGACAAAGTTGTTGCTACCCAAGGCGATGAAGTTTCTTCAGTATCTGTGGAAAGGACGGTACAGCCCTGGCTCCGAGGGCACCCCGGGGGTCCTGACCCCCTCCACGCTGCTTCCCATGGGGTGGAGGGTGTGCACGGGTGTCCTCGCACCCCCTACACAGCCTGCCCTGCAGGTGAGGGGAAAATCCTGACACTGCCCTTGACACTTAAACAGGGGGATTTCCTCCAGCAAAACCCTCCTGCCCTGCAGCCTAGGGTGTCCCTGCCAGCCCCCCTCTTGCAGGGACCCTCTGCCAGCGCCCCTAGTCCAGAGCCAGGCTGGATAACCCCGGTATCCGCCTACCCTTTGCAGCGGGATACCCCGGGACCCCCCGCCAGCTCCCCTGCCCCACAGCCAGGGTAGAGACCCCTTACATCCCCCCACCCAGAGCCAGGGCGGGTGCCCCCGACAGCCCCTCCCCAGAGCAGAGGTGCTGCTCCGGCCCCCCGCTCCGACGCCCCTCAGCTGAGCAGGGGGGCTGCGGCCCTCGCCCCCTCCCCCGAGGGCGGGCCGGTACCGGCCGGGCCAGGCCGGCGCTCACCTGCCCGGCAGCTTGGCGCTCCGCTTCCAGAACTGCCTGCCGCTCTCGG
>VZRW01000873.1:442319-462102 GCA_013398125.1 Aegotheles bennettii | reverse complement strand
CTGTCCCGGCGGGTTTTTTTTCTTGGGGGGTTGGGGGAACAAAACGGGAGGGCGGGAGGTGGAGAATCGCTGCCGCCCTCCGGCCGCGTCCCTGTCCCCACCGGGCGTCCCTTTGTGTGACACCGCCGTGACAGCGCGCGGAAGGAAGGGGGGGACAGGGGAACCCACCCTTGCGGGGGTGCCGGGACCCGCGGACCGGGCTGTCCCCAGCCGCATGCAGAATCGCTGTGGCCGGGCTGCCAGGACCCAGCCGGCACCCCTTATCCCCCACATCCATGCAAAAATCTCCATTTTTTTTTTTAGCTTATCCTTCGCTTTATCATTTTTTTCCTACAATCTCACAACTTCCCGGCGGTGCCCTGCACCCGCGGCCCCCATCCCACCCACTCGCCACGTGTTACTTCATCGCGGGCAAACCGGTGTCTGAACTTTTCCCTTTTCTAGTAAAAGTGGCGATTCCAGCTGGGAACTCTTGACTAAATCCTTTTTTTTTTTAATTATTTTTTTTCCGCAGAAGTCGCTGGCTGAGATGCTTTCCCGAGTTCCAGAGATAAGATAAATAATTTACTGGATGGAGGTCTCTGATTACTCACTCTATCAGCATGTAGAGCAAAGAGCTCCAGCCACCAGGAGCTGAATTATTCCAGACAAAGCCCATCTGGGCTCCCGAGCCCGAGTGAGACCGAGGAGTTCCCAGCATCCCACACATACTTGTGGGATGAATTACTTGAAATCGAATGGGGTTTACTGGAAATGCTGGTGTGCTCCCGAGTCCTTTAGTATTTCTTTTTTTAAAAAAATAATAAAACACAACCGAAACGCAAACCCCAGAGTCTGCTGCGGAGCTGTGTCAGCCCTCACACCGGCTGAGGAGGGCTCTCCGCCACCGTTGCCTCTTTTAGATTTACCCAGAACGCGACACATCCTCTTTCAGGGCCTGAAAGAACTGAAAACCTAAAAACTAAAAAAATGATGTTGGTTTTTATCCAGAAGGTGACATTTTTGTTTGAGGAAAAGCGTGGAGAACCTGACGCAGCAGCCTTCATCCTTTGTTTTTAATTATTTTAAATATGTTATTGTTACTATTTGAGGTGATGCAAACTGAGGGTGGAGGAGATGGGCAGGCAGTGCCTTTCTCCTGCTTTATTCCCACCCAACGCCTGGGCATATTTGGGACAACTGGTTCTACCAGTCGATGCTCAGCCATGGGACGAGATGACTCAGCATCTGGCCCCAAACTCATTATCAAATTCTTTCCCAGGATGATGAAAGGTAGTGAAGGGGCTGCCCTGGAAACACGGGCTCTGTATTGACAAACAAACTCGGCCCGAAGCAGCAGAGCTTTCCTGGGGGCTGCCTTCCACTGACCTCCTTGGGAGGTGCAACCTTCTTCCTCACTCTGCCCAAACCTGCTAATTAGCGTCGAGGGAGCAGTGTGTCTTACAACCTGGATGATCTGAGACCAAATCATCCTGGTGCGTAAACCTGCCCAGCTGCTAATTTCCCCCCAGGGACTGAGTCAGTGGCCACCTCTTCCTGCCGGCACTGAGGGGTTGCATCCTTCTGGGATGGGGAAAACCCCTGTCTTGAAGGCGATGGAGAGAAATTTCTCCATGCTGTGGCCATGCGGAGAGGGGATGTGGCCCCATTTCCCAGCCTTATCCATCTCTTTCCAGAACAACCCATCCAAACACATCCCTGATCCCCAAATGACCCCAATCCGGGGTTGGGAGCCACTTTTTCCCCCCAGGCCCATCCCATGTAGTCACCTTTCCCCCTGCCAGCCCAGGTGAGGCCATGGGGATGTGTCAGATGTTGAAGCCAACATGAAACAAACCCCATCCTGCTTGCTACCTGCTTTGCCCTTGTCCAAAGGAATCACTTCTTTTCCCAACCCTCTTCCTCTGGGATGAAAGCCGCCCAGAACAGTGGGTGCAGAAGAGCACCTCATCTTCTGGCACACCTTGTGCTTGCATGGACACAGAGATGTCCAAGCAGGTCCTGCCCCAGCCAGGCAGCAGCATCCCTGAGCCAGGCTGCCTCTTCCCACCCCTGGGTCAAACCCAATGCTCGGTGTGAGCTCAGAGGAGATTGCACAGGGCTTGCAAGGAGGAAAAACCCAGGCGGGACTATGCTCGTGGAGAAGCAGGACCCCAGGGCGACACACGGTGCTTGTGGCAGGTCTGCAGGAGAGGAGCTCCCAGCAGACATCAGAAGATCAGTTTGCAGCACTGCAAACAATCCCGGCAGCTTTCGTGCTCTTCAGCGGCATTCCAGTCTAACCGGGGCTGCCTTGCATGATAATCAGGCTTAATTACTGCTTTATCGCTTGATTGCTGTGCTGGGCCCTTGGAGCTGCAGCGTTGCTTTCCCAGTTTACTTTTTGTATTTCCTCCCCCTCGCCTTCCCCGCCAGCACAGTTAGTAAACAGGTGAAAATGGGGAGGGGGAGGGCGATACCCGGGGGGGAGAGAGGGGAGAGGAGTCCCTGGGGTGGAGGAGGAGGAGACATTCGCAGCTCATGGAGGGTTAAAATTGAGGTTCCCACCGGTGTCCGGCAGACAAAATAGCAAGGTCAATGCCAAGCCGGGAGCACAACCCCCTATCAGCCCCACGAGCATCTCCCTCCGGAGGGGACAGCATCCCTGGAGGAGGGAAGGGAGGGTTGCAGGGCCATTAAAGCCATGACACAGAAAGGCTGTGGTTTTCCTAACACCAGCTTTGAGTCATTGCATGACCTTGGCTGCGTCTCCCGTGGCTCCCTCTGCTCGGGCTCGCTTGCTTGCAGAACCGGCTGGCCCAGGGCGTGGGGCAAAGTGGTGGCACGGACCTTCAGGTCCTCAGGGAAAGCGTGAAACCACCCTGGGTCGGGCCAGCAAAGATGCTCCCACCTCCATGCAGTGAGCAATCCCTGTGCCGACGAGGAAGTGGGCGCTGCCCTCGGCCAGGCCGTGGGTGCCGCAGTTGGGACACCCCCAGTGCGCTGTCACCTGTTCCAGGTCGCCTCCACGGCAGCGAAAAGGCACCTTTGGTGTCGCAGCGGTGACTTTGGAAATGCAATAAAACCCGTGTGCGTTCCCTAGCCCTGCTGCGGTCCAAACAACCGGCGTCATCCCGTGGGATGCGGCTGGTCCCGGGGTGCACTGAGGCTCTGGGGGGGCTGCAGAGGTGCTGGGCTCCCCCAGAAGTGTATTGGGATCATGGATGCTGGGAACCAGCACAGCCACAGGGTGCTGCTTCCCATCCTCTGGGTCCTGGGGGTCCCAGACCCAGCTGAGACCCCAGCACCACGGTGACATCTTGGAAACCGCACGTCTCATCCAGGGCTGGAGTAACCCGAGGACGGGGAGGGGAAAGGTCCTCACCGGGGTGGTGGAGCACCCCGAAACCACTCTCAGCCCTTCTTAGAGTGGTGTCTAAGCCAGCACCCAGTCCCGGGCCTTTGGGTGCTGATCCCTGCTGGCTTAGCAAGGTGATGGGACCTGTGGGTGGGACAGGAGATGCAGGGAGAAGGAGAAGGTGTGGGAATTTTTTATGAATTCAATTTTTTGTGCGTGTGTTGGGTTTTAGCGCGGGCTTTTGGGGCAAGGTGTGTGCAGAGGCGGCAGCATGGTTAATCTGCTTTGTGAATGGAGCTGCACGGGGGGCAGCGGAGGGGGGACCGGGGAGGTGGAGTGAGCCACATATTTGGGATTCCTTCATCTGGGTGGGCTCCTTCTCCCCAGACTCTCAGGATGTGGGAAATGGAAGATGAAAGGAGCTGCATTTCCAGCCTCTCGGGTTACAATGTCTAAAGCAGAAAAGAGTGGTTGGGGGGGAAGGGGAGGGGGTGGCAGAAGAGGGAGGGGGGCGAGCGGGGTGCTGCAGGGAAACCTGGGTTGGGAAATGGCCCGGCGAAGTTGGGGCAGGGAAAGGGGCGGCTGGGGCCGAACCGCTCGTGTTTCACATCACGTCAGGGCTGAGGAATTTCCTCTGCTCTGGGGGTGCCTCGCAGAGAAAAAGGGGGAGGCTTTAAGGTTAGCCGGGGATGAATAATAGCCAAGAGGCGAGGGATTAGAAGTGTTACCCAGGGGCTGCTGTTTACAAGCAAACCCTCTTGCAGAGCGGAGGGGAAGAGGGAAGTGTCGGGGTGATGGTGGGGACCCCAGCCGTGCATCATCTGCATCCCAACCCCGCCAGGGCGATTGCCCCTGGTCCCGGTGCGGTTCTCTCCCCAGGAGATCCCCCCCAGCCAGGTCCCCATGGCTGGTCCCCTGCACACGTGGCATGTCCTGGGGTGCCTGGCCTGGCTTTCCCTCCCTGTCCTCCCATGGCCAGCAGAGTTTTCCCATCCCTCCCGTCCCCCTAAACTCCACTCATTTCCCCTTTATCACTATTTTGAGTGATGCAAGGTCAAAGTGGGGACCAAAGGAGGGAAACACATTTCTCCTGTGTTATTCCCTATTATTCTTCATCTCTGGTCTCTGCCAGGAAGGGACCGGCACAGGGTGGAAGTGCAGCCCCCAGGCTGGACCAAGGGATGCTGCAGGATCTGACCTGGGATGGGGATGTCAGTGCTGTGCTGTGAGCAACCGGGCTGCACTTCCAGGGGCTGTGTGCTGGGCACAGGCTGTTCTCCCTGATTTAGCCCAGGGAAACTGAGGGGGGGGGGAGGGGACACAGAGCCCCTGTGGGGCTGGAGGGTGGAGGTGGGTTTATTCTAGCCTCAGAAAAGGATGAAAGGGCAAAAAATGGTTTGCAAACTATGCCTCAGCCCAAGTGCTGTTGAGGGAGCTGAGCGGGTGCACCTGCATCGACAGCTGTGCCGGTGGAGACCCTGCACCCGAGCAAGACCTCTGCCTGTGCCTGGGGACTCAGGATCTGGCCAGGTGACCGACTCTATGGGCTGGCTCCACTTGGGGGACACAAAATCTATCTACACCCAAGGCTCAGGGGTCCCTGGACATCCCCAGCCTGCCCTGACATAACAGGTTTATTTCTGCATGAGAAAAACACCTCTTAAAGGTTATAGAAATTATTTTGGTGGCTAACAGGGGACCGGCGGGTTCCTGACTCTCCTCTTGTCCCTCTGCTCTGCAAAGCCCTGCCTATTCCCAGGTACATTCCTGGCATTGCTCCGGCTGGGAGTGCAGGGAGGGCGCTGACCCCCTGAGCATGGGAAAAATGTCTGTCTGCGTGCGGGCATGGAGGTGCAAATAGTGCGGGGTTAGGAGGTCAGCTGGGAAATCCCTTTCATCTTTTCCCGGGCCTTTAGCTGACACGCGGCCCGGGAGCGCGTGGAGCGAGCGAGCAGGAGAGGGGTTTGTCTGCGGCTGGAGAAGAGGAAGCTCCTGGGAGGCTCCTGGGAGCCCAGATGCTGTTTCCAAGCCAGAGGAGGTTGAATTTGCCACGTGGGGCAGACAGTGCGGAGATGGGATGGATGGGTCACAGTGGTGTCCCTGGGATAGGTGATGGGCAATTAGGTTTGGCCTTGATCCCTTCACACAGCTCAGCAGGACACTGGGACTCCCACACCAGAGCGATGGGGGCAAAGAGGCACCATCCCCTTCATGCCCACAACACGCAGGTTCTGGTGGCTCACTGGGGACAGGGATGTCCCTGGGTACCAGTCACTGCCCCAGCATCACCCTGGGGGGGTGGGGTTGGGTGCCAGAGGGAGCCCACAGGCCAGGTTACTGCCCCCAGCCTGGAGAAATCCCGGTGGGAAGCCAGAGCTGTCCCTGCTGGGGCAGCTGGCAGGCCGGGCTGTCCTCTGGGCATTTGGAGCAGTCCCGGTGCAGAGGCTGGGCCTGATGCTGCACCCCAGCTGCTGGGGTGGGCGCAGCTCTCTCGGCAATAATAAATAGTAAAAGGCAGATCTCTCCCTCCTGCCTGCTTGGTAAAAAAATCCCTGAGCAGTGGAGCTGGAGGGAAGCCCTGAGTAGGCCAAGAGATGAGGGACCATCCCCTCTTCTGCCACAGACCTCCCTGCATGTCCTTGGCCTGATCCCTCTGTCTCGTTATCCCACCTGGACTATAATAAACCTCTCCCCAAGGTTTGAACCCCAGCATCTCTCTCCTGGCAGCCCCTCAGGGAGTGCGGGGCTGCAGCCTGCCCTTGCCCTTGTTGATCAAAGGAGGAGTCCCAGTGCAGCCCTGCCCCGCACTGAGCTGGATCCGGTCTGGCTTCCAGGAATCGGGGCTGGGACGGGCGGCCGTGGGTGACAGCTGGTGCCTTGAGTGGCATCTGCTTGTCCTGACGTGCTTGGGTGCCAATGCACCCCTTTCCTAAAGCACCCATGTCCTGACAGACCTGGGCACTCCGGCTCTTCCCAGGGTTTTCCATTGTCTACACAGCAGGGTGAGGGCTTCTCATGCTCATACAAAGCAGATGGTAAATCATGGACTAACGAGATCAGAGATTAATCTGCACTTTGCTTCCAAATCGCGTAATCATCTAATTATTCCCGGTATCGGGGTGGAGCAAGCTCCAGGCTGCAGTTCCTGCTCCCTCCCAGGGCACTTTGCATGGCAGGATGGTGGCAGGGGCTCAGACGCTGCTCCTGGGCCCCGTTGGGTTGGTGGGATCATCTGATGTTCTGCTGGTTTGAAGGACTCTTGGTCGTTCGAGAGGACCCAGCAGCTCCCCATCGCACCCCTTTGCCCTTCACATCCTGGTTCTACCTTGCACCAGGGTCACCCACCCTGTGCTGGGGCAAACCCAGAGGTAAACGTCCCCAGGAACCTTCCCAAAGGTGCAAACCCCAGCCCAATTACTCCCAGTTCCCACCAGCAAGAAGCACTGGGGTGGAACTGGGGCATTACCAATGTGAGATGCTGCTGGGTGGCATCAACAACACGGCCGGCTTTGAGGAGAGAGGAAACGGGGTGAAATCTTACGTTTCGGGTGGCGCGTGCGGCTGTCGGCCCCGAATTCCTGCGCAGCTGCTGGCACGGCCACGTTATCAGCACACCCGGGCTGTTTGCTGGAAAAGGGCGGCAGCGGGGCTGGGTGACCCCATGCTTCCTTCCTTTCCTGGAAGCCGCTCGCTCAGAGCGTGACGCTGCCGCTCTGATAACCGGCTGCTTTCACAACACGCGGGGCCGGGTTCGCTCCCCGCTCCGCTGTCGTCCTTCCCACCCAACTTGCATCGCCCTGCCTCAGTTTCCCCCCTCTGTAGAGGTGGAAACACAGCCCCTAGCGCTGCAAACCCCAGGTGCTTGCAAGAAGAGTGTGGATATATCTTGCTGTGGTGTCATGAAGTGCGTCAGGTCTCAGCATTGTTTCTGTCTCATCCAGCCACCTTGGAAGCACAGGCCGTGCTGGAAACTCCTCTCAGCAAAACTTGGAGTGGGGGATTGAGGAGAAGTGAGTCTCCTCCAACTCCTCGGCAGCACCCAAGGAAGTGCTTGTGGATCCCAGGGGCTGAACATGGGGCTCCACTTATGGCCGGGCACCCACTGGTCCCCTTGTCCCATGGGGTGGATGCAGGAACTTGGTGCAAGTTGTGGGATGGGAGTGGGTTGGGGACTTTTTGGTCCCGTTTGCACTGAGGCGCTGAGCAGTCCTGTCTGCCTTTGAAGCTGCTGGTGGTGGAAATGGCAGGCAGGGTCCTGCCTGAGCCAGGCAGCGTGATGGCTGGTGTGTCCACAGCGCGGTCCCCTCCCTGCGTGGCAGCAGGTCCCTACATGCCGCAGGAACTGGAGCTGCAGGTCAGGAATGGATGTGCGGGGCTAAGGGGGAAACTGAGGAAGCAACAGGGATGCCATGAACCCTCTGGGAAGGAGACCCAGCAGCTCCAGACCCCACTCCTGGGCACAGGTTTGCAGCTCCTGGGGTCCTCAGCACTGGGCTGGCGTTAGCAGGGCTCAGCCCTGGGCTTGGGGCTGTGTGCAGGGTGCTCGCATCCCCCCAAACCCCACTGGGATCCAGTCTGTCAGGATCAAGGCATTCCCAGGGGATCACCACCCCTGGATCCACCTGGCTCGGGGTCAGCAGGGAAGCCAGGGTGCGGGGGTCCCCCCTGGGAAGCTGGAGCGGATCCGAACACGGCTCCTTTGCCTTATCTGGGCCATGTGAGGAGGAAGTTTGCAGGGTGGATTCCAGCAGGCAGGTAAATAGCGGCCAGATGGGACCCAGATACCTGCTCGGAGACACCCGCCAGGCTGGGTTTGCACAGCCCAGCTGCATATTTGCTCTAGGGAGGCTTTTCCCTCGGTCGGACGTCAGCAGTGGTGCTGGGACGTCATTCCAGCAATTTTGCTGGGCTCCTCTGTCACCGTCCTGGCCAGATGCCTGCACCCAGGGTGGCCCGGCAAGGCTGGCAGCCTGCGGTGTCCTCTGTGCCACCCACCTGGCTACTGTCGTCTTGTCGCCCATAGCCAGGGACTGGCATGATGCCCAGGGCTCCTCCACTGTGGCCAAAAGAGCTCGGGGAGCTGCGGGTGCCTGGCAGCGCTGGGGTTGGGATGCTGGGATGCACTGTCCTGGTCCCACTGGATCCCTTTGCTGCAGAGTGAGGGGAGAGGGGCTGTGGCCATCTCGCCCGTCCCAGGCAGAGGTGGCCAGGCGAGGCTGGGCTGCCGGCAGCAGATGCCAGGTGTGCCCTGGCACATGTGCACCTCGCAGCCAGCCCCGCTTCGCAGCGCTGGTGGGACCCTCCCGGCATCGGTTGCGAGATCCTCTCTTGGCTCATCTGGCTTGCCTGGCTTCGCCATTCTCCTGCCACCCCCGGAAAGCCTGCACCCTTCCTTGCTCTAGAGGGGAAACTGAGGCACCGGGATGTGCAGGACCAAAGCAGGGATGTGGAGGTGGGCAGCCAAGGAGAGCTGAGCCTGGCACCGGGGCTGCCTGCACCGTGCATCACCCCTCTGCCAGACCACAGCACCCTGTCCCCCAGGTGCTGCTGTGTCACCCGAAGTCCCGGGGCTCTCTGCATCCCTTCCATCCAGTGGATGCTGCTGGGGCGTTTCTTCTCCCCAGGTCTCCATCTGTCCCCCATCCCTGAGATGCTCCGGGGTGCAGCACCCACAGCAGCATCGCCTGTGTTGCACCGGGCTTTGTGTGGTGGTAAATACTGCAAAGCCCGGGGGATTTCTTGCTGCTCTGGGCGACTGCCCACGGGATGCTGCTCCTTTTACCAGCCGGGGCACGGAGGGGAAACACCGGGTCGGGACCGCATCAGCCACTCGGAGCGTGTTTACTGTGTCAGAAAGAGAAGCCGTAAATTCACCGGGTTTAATTGAAAGCTGGTGCTGTGGGTTTGGCTTAATCCGCCCTCCTCCTCCTCCTCCATTAGATAACGTCTCGCTGAAACCACTTTGCAAACTCACGGCATTCCTGCGTGCTGAGCGCCGGGGGCCGGCGAGGCCACGGCCACGATGGGTCCTCACGTGTCACGGGGCCACTGCCGTGCTGCTGGTTCTGCCCCTCCACACCCCTCATCCAGCCCCGGTCACGCTCAGGGGTGCCAGTAGTAGTGCAGAGCACTGACCCACTCATGACATATAAACTGGGATGCTGCAGGTGGTGGGGTGTGGTGGCAGGGTTGTGTGAGGGCAGGGAGTGCCCTGAGAGTCCCCAGGAGTGGATTCAAAGGAATCAAGTTGAAAAGATTAAGGGAAATATTTCCATGGGGGGCAAATCTGAGCAGCAAACAGGGTGGGATGTGCCCAAGAAGAGCTGGGTGTGGTGGGAGAAGCAACGGGAACCCTCCATGCATGGCACCAGGGGGTCTTGGCATTGCTTCCCCTAGTCCTGGTACAGGGAAACTGAGTCACAGAGCTGGGCAGGGCTTGGGGAGCACTCAAGGAGCCTCTTCCTCTTCAGGGTTCTGCAGAACAGGGTGGAAGAGGAGGAAGCCGCAGGTCACAGGGGGGCTGGTTGGCTGGCGTGGACACTCCCGTGGGCTCACCCCTGCCCTGATCCCCACCCTCACCCTGGGGGGACCTGGCTGCCTCCCTCCTGCCCAGTGTGGCCAAGGATCCCGGCATCCAGTGCAGGGGGAAGTTTGCTTTGCCAGCAGAGTTCAGGGAGGGGTCGGGGTGTCCTCCGGCTGCTGACCTGCGAGGAATGCTGTGAGTCATGGGGAAAGCATCCCCTCGGCCAGCCCTGGCCGTGCCTCCCAGCCCTGGGCACAGGGGACGGCCACTCGAGGCCACCCACGTCCTGCAGCCAGGGTGCACGGTGTCGTGGGGTATCCCCATCACATCCCACGGGGAAATGCAGAGCCCACCCGGGGGGGTGAAGCCAGCTGAGGTGTGGAGGTGGCCGTCACCCTGGTGTCTGGGTGCGGGATGGGGCCAAGCCAGGCACAGCCTCCAGCTCCGGGGAGGCCAGACATGAACTCAGCTGCTCCGAGAGTGGGGAGAGATGACGTGATGCTGGGAGGTCACCAGGAGCCATCCTGACCCCACGCTCGGGGCTCTCCCGCTCAGCCACCTCCAGCCGCTCCGGCTGGGAAGTGGGAGAGATGCTCCCCAAGGCTCCTTCCCCTGGGAAAAAAAATTGGTGCTTTTGGCTTTATCAGCTCACGGCAGCTTCGTGCCTGGTGCTGGAAAGGAGAGGAAGGTTTTTCCCAGCCTTATCCAGGTGCTGAGCCCCGGACAGTTCATGTCAGGTTGTGCTGCAAAATTAAAGGGGGAAATGGTGTTTAGGGGAAGAACTGCAAATTCTTGGGAGATTATCTCAGCGTGGCAGCTGCCCCAGCACAGGGTGGTGGGAGGTGGTGTGGGGCCAGGACCTTGCCGAGGTGAGCATGGAGTGGGAATCCCAGGAGGGGCCAAATCCCAGAGCATTGCTCCATAGGTGAGCACCCAGAGTCCGCCTGGCCATGCCCTCGCAGCCTCCATGGCTGGATACATCCTCAGTTGGGAGGAATGTGCTATGTTTTTGCAGGTATCTCAGCCCTGGGCTTCTCCCAGACAATGGGAGGATACTGGGAGGACACTGGTTACAGGGAGGAGCTGTGCTACTGAGCGAGGCACCAGCACTGGCCGCTTCCTCGAGAGCAGCCACAGCTTTTGCTTTTGTGCAATAAAAGGCACAGGGTTATTGAAGGGCCACACGTGGGACAGCAGGAACCCATTGCCACCTCCTGCCTGTCTCCAGCATCAGGAGAACCAGGGGACAACTGGGTGCAGAAGGATGGTGACCTCTAGGCATGACCGTGGCACCACATGTGGTCCCCTCCCAGCAGCTGGAGCTTCTCCCTCCTGTCCAGGTTATGTCCAGCTCCAAGGTGGCACTCCAAGGGCCATTTCATCGTCCCATCCCATCCCATCTCATTGCATTCCATCCCATCCCTCCCCACCCACGCCACTGTTCACCTTCCCAGGAAGAGCAAAGACCTGATGCTCTTGTGACACCTAATGGCAGGTGCTGTTATCAGACTGAGCGCTCTCCCAGGAAGGCTCAGCTTGCCATGGAGCCCCAGATGGAGGATGCTCTTGTACCCAGGCCACGCTGGTACTGCCCGAGCCTGGAGGGTTTTGGGTGGTGGAGGTATTAGCCTTGGGGAAGACAAGCCCGGGGCTGTTCCCCCCCCCCCCAATTCCTTACAGAAATGCAGGCTGTGATGGTGCTGGTTGTCCACTCACCTCCCCTAAGGGACTTCTTGAATAACCTGGCCACCTTCAAACCTTCAGCAAGCAGTACCTGCAGAGCTGAGAAGAAGCAGGCAGGTCTACAGACAAGAGAAACTCCAACTTCGGCTCTTCCATCCTCCCCCCATGTGAAGGGAGGGGCAGGCACCTGCCCACAACCACTGTAGCAGACATCAGAGAATCCACACCAAAGCACCATGGAGCAGCCCTGGCTCCCCAAATCCTGCTGCCGGGGGAACGCCCTGATAAACCCAGCCTTGTCCCTGGGAAGGAGGACGTGTCCCCTTGCATCACGGCACCGAAACCTCGGCCAAGGGCTTGCCACGAAATTTCATCACGTGGTCTGGAAAACTCCCAAACTGGCTCCAAATCCAGCCCTGAAGGGGTCAAACCCTTTTAACTACCCAGGACCACTGACCCCAGACCCCCTGTTGCCGGGACATCCTTCATGTTCCCATTTGCTCAGCTCCTGACAGCAGCACTCCAGTCGCTCCGTGGGGACCGGCTCACCTCTACATACGCAGGGACCAGACCTGCAGCCCCAGACCCCATGGGGGTGATGGAGGCTCTGGGACCCCCCCTCCTGCTGATGACGGAGCAGCATCCAGCCCAGGGATGAGCACCCAAAGGGGCTGCAAGGCCCTTCCCCCCACCCCGATCCCCCTTCTGCCAAAAAGAGGTCGTCCTGGGTGCAAGGGGTGTGGGTGGTGTGGGGGGAGGATGGGTTTTGGGGAATTTAGCTGCCAGACCTTACACCACACTCACCACTGTCTGTTCCTGAGAAAAGAGGTGACAGGGGACACAGCACAGACACAAGCAGCACCCACAGGTGGCCCCAGGCAGCGCTGCAGAAGGGATGGGGAAACTGAGGCACAGAGCGGGTAGGTGGGCTGCCCATGGGGGACACCAGCCCGTGTCACCACAGCTCTATGAAAGAAACACAGGTACCAAGGGAGGCAGCTGAGCCCAGGAGCTGATCCTGGAGCTGGGAAAGGCTGGACCAGACTCCAGAGGCAGCCCCGGGGCCTCCTTACTGCCCCCCCCTTGCATTTCCATCCACCTTCAGGCCATTTTCCCTTCCTGAAGTGGCTCTTTGCAGGGCGCTGGCAGAGGGGGGCACTGGCTTTAAGTGTATTTGATGGATAATTCCTCATTACCTTAATGCATTTGCAAGCTGGGATAATTGATGGATGTTTAACAGGATGCGTTTCCGACAGTCGGCTGGAGAAATGGACTCCCATTACTCCGCAAACATTTCTTTTTACCATTGAACTCCTTTGTTTCGATTGATCCTTGCCTTTCCCATCACTCGCTGCTCATTAATAATCCCCAAAGCAGCTGCTTCCCCCCCCGCCAGCTCCTCCCTGCCCGACCTGCGCTGCCGGAGGCTTTCGCAGGGCTTTGCCGGCAGATCCGGGCATCACTGCCGATCTCTGCTTTATAATAAACAGGATTTTTCCTCCCCAAAGCGTGGTCAAACCTGAGTGAGAGCAGGGGGAAGGCATGGCTGGGGTATCGCCTGGGTCAGTCAGGGCAACACAAGCTGCTTTTCCGGGGGGGGAGAATTTTGGGGCAAACTGGGGGAGGCTGAGCCAAGCCCAGGGGAGAGGTTGCCCTTTGGGGCTGGTATCAGTCCAAGCCAGGCCTGGAGCCGAGCCCTGTTCTGCCTGCAGTGCTTTTATCTGTGGCTCCCTCTGCTCGGGAAGGGCAGCTGGGGGTTATCGGCTCTGCCCGGCCCCAACCCCCCCGGCAAGGGGTCCCTGCAGGGCTGCGGCACATAGGGCCGGTGCCACCCCAGTGGACTGAAGCCCCCGTGCCCTTTTCCAGGCTGCCAGGGGGAGGCAGCTATGCTGGGGGTGTTCCAGGGGGGCTGTTTTCCCCGTGGTGCCAAGCTCTTCCCATTCCCCATCCTGGTGCTTCCCAAATAGAGGTCATCCCTCGGTGCTTCCCCATACTCATACCCACTGCAGCCCCATTCTTGGCCTCGCTCAGCCCCAAAACCCTGCACTCAGGGATCACACTTTCCCCCCCCCTCCTTCTCCCCAGATCTCAGGTCCTGCATGACCGTTACTCACACTCCCACTTCTTTCCAGTTCCTCCCCACTGAGCTGCAGAGGAACCTGCAGCCTCTTCATGAGCTTTTCTGCAGGTTTTTCCCCGCTCTCACCACCTTTCCAGTACACAGCCATCTACTGAGAGCCTCCGCTGCTGCTCACACCATTTACCCCCCATGATCTGACCCCATCCTGCAGCATACCTGATGCTTCCAGCTCTTTTCCCATCTGCACTGTGCCCAGGATGAAACAGAAGAGCCCTGGCACCAGAGATGGGAAGCCACAGGCCTTGTTTAAGGCAGAATTTGAAAGAAAAAAGCAAAGTCCAGAGAGGGAAATCAGCTGGGGCTGCTCAGGGCTTAAATAGCCCCGGGTGGGTGGGGTGAGGGAGCTGGATCCAGGGGATCTGCCTGGGGATGTGGAATGGGGCAGGGCTGTGGGATGGAACGTGGGAAATAGGGGGCCCGAGGAGATGTCCTTGTCCTGGGGTGCACTTGAAGGGTCTGAGGCACCAGGTCCTGGGGCATGGACCAACCTGATGGAGCCCACGCTGCCAGGCTGGAGATGAAAACCTCCATCACAAACACCTCACCACTGGGGCTGAAGCATCAGATGGAGCCCTACGTGCTCCCCAAAACATGGGCTGCACCCCATGCTGGAATGAACGGGTCTGGGGGATGCTGTTGGTTGCCCCCACATCCCTGTGCTGGCTGCAGACATTCCTGCCCCCCATGCCCATTTGCACAGCCCCCCCTGCAGAGGCAATACCCGGCTTTGGGGGGCTCTGCCTCTCGGGGTCCTGGCTTAGGAGGACCTGAGGGTGCCAGAGGACCCCATAACCCATGTCCACCCTCTTCTAGAGAGTTCGTGCCCACCAGATGGGGGATTTCCAAGCCAGGACCAGGCTCTACCCCAGGCAAAGCTGGGGGGTCCTGCTGAGCTGCCCCCATGGCTCTGATCCCCTCCTGAACTGCAGAGCCCATCTTAAATCATTGCGGGAAGGCTGGTAAGGTGCCTTCAAGCATGAAATGCAAAGCACTCACCACCCCCTTCCAGCCTCGTCCCTGAGTGCCCAGCTCACCACATGAAACCTTTTATATCCCCCCTCCCCGCTTTTCCCCACCAGCCGTGAGTGCGCCGGTGCGCTGCCAGGCCCTCCGCGAGCCGCACAATCCCAAACTGCTCCCTGCCTTTATTATTCAGCAACAACAACAACAACAAAAAACAGGAGGAAAAAAAGGCTTCGATTTCCTTTCTCACCTCTGAAATGGCAGGGGGAGGCTGGGGGGATGAGGAGGAGGGTGGGAGGCCAAACCCTCCCCATCCCTGGTGCTCCCCCAACCCCAAACATGCTGAAGGGTTTGATTTTTAACGGGGAGGCGTTTTGCAACAAGGGAAGGAGCGGCTGCAGATGTGTGATGGGGTTGTGGAAAGGATGAAGCCTCTGGCAGAGCCAGTCCCCACTGGTCCCCATGGCAAAGGTGCTGGTGGAGCCTGGTGATGCTTCCCCCAAGCAGGGATTGCACTGGGATGCATCGGACCTGCTGTGGTCCGATGGGGATGGAGGTGGCCAAGGATGCTGCAGGATGCTGGGCAGTGTCATCCCTATGTCCCGGTGGCAGTGATGGGGTGGGGACAGCTCTGCGGGGCGATGCCAGGGCAGGTGGCACGGGGCCGTCCCCGGGCGCAGGTGCAGATGGTGTGGGGTGGGATGCTGTCGCGCTGCTATCAATCAGCAGCGGCTTTACGGAGTGCAGCGGTGTCTCTGGGGTGTAAATCAGACCTGAACAAGGCTGAGGATTTCTATGTGAGAGTCGGCCTCGCTGCTGGCATTTGCTCTGGTGAGTGTCATGATGGGGAGACCTGGTGTCCCTGCTGGCTCAGCAAAGGGCTCCTGAGGATGGATGTCTGCATGGGGATGTCTGCGTGGGGATGTCTGCGTGAGGATGCTGAGCTGCCCCCACTCTGCTACTGGGGGGGAAATGGCCCAGGGGAGCCGTAACAGCAGCTCCCAGCAGCCTGAACCCCTGTTCAGCATTTCCTTTCTTTTCCACCCTCCCGTGTCCCACTGATGGAGCCCCAGCCAAGCAGGCATCTCCCTGCCCACCCTGTCAATAAGGCACCTGTGGTTTCTGCACTGTACCCACTCCCTTCCCAGACTGAGGTTTGCCTGTGCAACACCAGCGTTTGCTCTCAAGCTGCCCCAAAGAGAGACTGAGCTGGGGACAGGGCCTCTCAGGGGAGCCCTTGGTGGCCAGAGGCAATCTGGCCTCTGGAGGTAGCCTGTTGCCTTGTCCCCATCCTGCCTGGGACAGGATAGGACACGTGGCTTGGAATTTTCAATTCCTCCCCATTTTCCTTGACATCCTTTGACCACCGAGACAGAGACTGGCTCTGTTTTCCCCACATCAGGCAGTATTTCTCCAACTGCAAGGACTTAGAGATTGACTTTGACCTCCTGGAGCCAGCCCTGGTCCAAGCTTGCTGCTGTTCCTGCTTGAGCTTTCCCTTCCCGTGTACTTTATTCCCCTCCTGATGCCGTAGGTGCCTGGCGAGGCCAGTGCTGCCAAATTGCTTCATCTCTTTCCAAACATCACCCTCCTGGAAGCCAGCCGAGCCCTTGAACTGTGCCACACAGGCATCTCCGTGCCGTGCCCAGGCCAAGCATCACCAGATTCATCACTCTCTGCCATCAGCTTCCTCTGCAGGGTTTCACCTTCCTTCCCCCCCAGCTTGCCCACTCTTCCCCAGGTTCCCCCATCACCCCCATGCTCCCCCCGTCCATCCTTCAGCCGCTGCCCCAAAGCTGGGGCATTTTCCTTGCTCCCAATGAAAGGTGGCTGGATCTGCTGCTTCCCTGTCAGGGCGACGGCTGGGGCAGAGCCCTCAGCATGGGGAGAGCAGCCGAGCTCCCTGCCTTGGCTCCTGTGAGCATCTTTCATCCCTGCACAAATGTGCTCCCAGTGAAGGTGTAATTACCACATGAGTCAGCCCTCTCGGCAAACAGCCCCATGGCTCCGTCCCTCCTGGTCTCCCCCAGCCCCAGGGATGCCAGCTTGGGGCATCACCACCCGCTGCGACTTTCAGGCTGGGTTTTGGGGGCAATGGAGTGGGGGATGCAGAGCATTGTGTCCCCCCCAGGAGATGTTCAACCCCTGGGGACAGCGATGCTGGCGAAGGGGCTGTGGTCCAGCATCTGCCCACTGCATCCTGTGCTGGGGCTGGCAGTGAGTGCCCGGGAGCAGGGGAGGGCTGGGCAGCCGCGATTATTCAGTCTGGAGCAACCCTGACCTGCTGACAAAGGCAGAGTTATTTTTAAAAAGCAACCACTCAGCAAAATTCGCCTCTGCCGTCCGTCATGCTGCCACTGCCCACCACTGGGGAGAAATCCGTCCCGGGAAACGATGCCTGACATGGCGAGCAGGAGCGTGGCCCCTGGCCTGCACCCCCCAGCCCACTCCCTGGGCTCTGCTGCCTTTTTGGGCTGCTGAATCCTCTGTGGAGTGATGGCAGCATCACAACCTGCTTTCCAGCGCTATTTATAGCCCCACACACGGGGTGGAGGGGAGGGTGCCCCCGCACGCATCCCCCTGGGCACCCCAAACTATCGCCCTGCAGCAGGGCGGATCCCACCCGGCTCTGGGGGCCTTTTTATTGCAGGATGATGTCCCCGCTGCTGGGACCAGGCCAGCAAGGCAGTGGGATCACCCTGTCCTTGCCCTTGAGCAGGGTGAGAGTGTGGGACTCTCCCCATACATCCCCCCAAAAAGACTCAGGAGGGGTTTAATTCCCAGTTAGAGGGGGTCCGGTCCCAGACTGCCCGGCCACTGCTCCACAGCCCCACTCGGCCTCACTCCCCCAAGGCAGTCGCGCTGCCCAGGAGCCCTCCTGCCCTTTTATTGCTGTGATGTGACTTAATCCCCATTTCCTGAAGCTTTTATGGTTTCCTACCAAATGGCTCCTACATCAGGGGGATATTGGGTTACAGCAAATACCAGCGGCAAGGAATGAGCCCTGTCTCTGCCTGCTCCCAAGCCCACCGCTGCACTTGGGGACCAGCAGTGTCTGGTCCCGATTTCCCCCCCTGGAGCAGCAAATCACTCCTGTTGGGATGGTGGGAAGCACCGAGGGCCCTCTGGAACCTCTGGATGGGGAGAGTGGGGCCAGCTGAGCCACTGGGGCTGGGGGCTTGGGGTGGCCCCCGGTTTCGGGGTGGTTTCGGGATGCCTCCTTTGGCTGCTGGGGTTCCTGCCTCTGGCTGGCTCCGAGCGCACGCACACCTCGCGGGCTGGTTACTGTAGAAACGAAATTAGCATGGGGAGAGAATGCAATCCCAGAGCTAATTAAGGTAATTACAGCTTCACACCAGCTGCTCACGAGGTCCAAGGACCTTCTGTAACTTGTGGAGGGGATCAGCTGCTCAGGGGGACTTTGAACTCCAGCTCCCAGGGACCACACGACTTTGGTGGCACTTGGGATGGGCTGTGTCACTCGCCACTGAAGGTGACACCGAGCTGGGAGGATGCATGGCTGCAGATGTGCCTGCCAGATGTGCTGGCCCCACTGCAGCACCTGGACCCAGGCTGGGTTTGGGGTCTAAGGTGGGTCTGGGGTCCCTGAGGAGCTGATGTGGAGGGGGTTTGGTGCTGGGGGCCGGTGGGAGGTGCTCCCCCAACCCAAGGCATCCTGCCAGGGGTTGCACTTTTCTGATGTGTCACTTTGGCTCTTCAACCAGGGATGCACTGACCTGGCAGGGAGGGAAACCTCCCTCCATCCCACAGGGACCGAAGGGTGCAGGATGGGTGCAGAGAGGCAGCAGGACCTGGGGCTGGTGGGTGTCAGCCGTCTTTGTGGGGGGAAGCTGGGAAAGCAGACACCTGCCCCAGGGTGGGGATGAACCCACTGGGACCAGTGAGGCACTTTGGGGGCAACAGGGGATGGGGTGGCCATGGGGTTCGGTGTTTGGGGTCTTCAGCAGCCTCCCATCTGCTGGTGAAATGTCCCTGCCTAGCGGGTGCCTTCTTACCAAACGCTTTTTGGAGCTGATTCCTGGCACCAGCCCTGGATGGGAGCCAGGGGAATGCGGCCAAATGTGTTTGTGCTGTGGCTGAAACTGCCCGGTGGCCTGGCTGGTGGCCCGGCTGTGGTGTGGAGCCTGGGCTGGTGTGGTGGGGGCTTTGCTGCCCAGGGACCTGGCAGGCAGGCGGGGGACCAGGGCTGGGGACAGACATGCCGTGTGCCGCCACGGCGGTGGCAGCGTGTCCGCGCCGGGAGCGGGCAGCGATTCACCGCTTACCAGCACGCTGGTATTTATTACCCAGCTTCGTTACGGGGCTGACATGAAATGTGGTGCAGGGAGGGGGGGGAATAAATACAGCGCCGGCACGGGGACTGGCAGCATCCTCTGTGAAACCCAGTGGGTTTCCCCCTCCTCCTCCCCCCCTGCTTTCTCTGGCTGGTGGATTTTGACGGAGGAAAATAAATGCAAAAATCACTCTCTCTCCCAGCTTGTCCCCATTTGCCCTGTGCTTTGGCAGCGCTGCCGGGGTGGGTTGAGACATGGTGAGAACGGGAGTGAGGAGGGAGGGACAGCGGGAGGGGGCTCCTGAGGGATGCTCGGCCTCAACAGGGTGATGGGGCTGAACTGGGGCCCCCCCACCTGCACGGGACCCCCCTCCTGCAGCCTGTTCCCTGCAGCCCTGGAGGAAGCTGGCCAAGATATGGAGCTTCCCGAGGCGCACGGGCATGAGAACTGCCCCAGCTCAGTGCATGGATGAGAGGCAGGAGTGGGGTCCTGTGGGATGGAGAGATGGGAGGAAAGGGGGCAGCTCCCCCGAGCTTGTCCCCCACCTTGAGCAGGGGGGTGTGAGAAGGGAGAGGTGGTCCTGGTCTGGGTCTAGATCTGATGTGGGGGGACACGGATCCGAGGCAGCAGGATGGATCCAAGGCAGCGGGACGGAGCTGGTGCAAAGGAAAGGAGCTGAAGCTGGAGGATGGAGCTGGTGCGAAGGGCCGGATCCAGCGCAGAGGGCTGAGTTGGCTGCGGGCGGCTGGTTCTGCTGCAGGGGGATGGAGCTGCTGCAGGGGGACGGCTCTGATGCAGAGGGATGTGTCTGAGGCAGACGGATGTGAATCAGTGACACGAGC